>PVLC010030612.1:0-19530 GCA_004027655.1 Graphiurus murinus | reverse complement strand
TATTAGACAGCACAGGTGTAGATAGAGAATACACACACACACACACACACACAGACACACAGACACACACACACACACACACACACACACACACACACCCTACAGTTATTTATTATCTCAGCAAAAATGTATGAATGTTCCCATTTCCTTACATCTTAACTAGCTTTTGAGGTTTGCAATTTTTCATTTTTCCCAATCAGAGAAATAAGCAATTCCTCTGTAGTTTTTGTTTTGATTTTCATATCTGCCACAACCTTTGAGGGTGACCATCTTTTTTTTTTTTTTTTTGTGGTACTGGGGATTGAACTCAGGGGCATTCTACTTTCGAGCTATACCCTCAGCCCTATTTTTTATTCTTTATTTTGAAACCAGGTCTCACGAAATTGCAGAGTGCCTCACTAGGTAGCTGAGGCTGGCCTCGAACCGGGATCCTCCGGTCTCAGCCTCCCAAATGCTGGGATTACAAGCGTGCACCACCAGCCCGGCTTGGGTGACCATCTTTTCATGCTTACTGATCATTTGTTTTCTCTCTTCTATGAATTTCCACGAATCCTCTTTGCACCTTTTCTGCTGATCTGTTGCAACATGCATTGCCTATTTGATTGTCATGTTACACATATTCTACTTTTCTATTTTATATTTGAAATGATTAATTATTGTGAATTCATATATATATGTATATATATGTTCTCATATTCACTGCTGAAAGTTTTAAGTTAGGCTTTTCATGTTTAAACTACTGTTCTATCTGCCATTTTTATCATGTCTTATTTTTTTACTTTCTCTGAAAATGAAACTCTTACTTGCTGCTTGTATATGGCCTTGTGTCTTCTACCTTTTTATTGAATTCTGGCAGTATTTTCAAGGTATTGATGAAGAACCATGAAAAGTTTACTACCTGGGTAATATGCAATCAGTGATTTAATTATTGCAATTTTCTACTGTAATAAATACCACTGCTATTTTTTGAGTGCCTACTATGTTCCAGATCTTTATGGAAACTATTTTTAATCTTTGAATCAAGCCTAAATTAAGGTTGTCATTAAGTCTATCTTCTAGATACAAAGATTGAAATTTAGGATTTAGGGCGGTGCCAGGTACACTGAATTAAGTAGTGAAGCTAGGTCTGTGTTCAGGTCTCCTGTAGTTTGGATCCTATGTACCCCACAAAGGCTTGTGGTCTCAAGGCTTGGCACCTACTTTTCAGAAGTGGTGGAAACTTTAAGTGGTGGGGCTTAGTGGGAGGACTCAGGTTGCTGGGGGCATACACTTGAGAGGGAGAGTGGAACTCCAGCCCCTTCCTGAGTCTCTCTTTCTATTCCTGTTCATGAGGTGAATGGATTTGCTCGGATACATGCTCTCACCACAGGCTCAAGAGCAATGGGGCAAATTGAGCATGGACAGAAACCTCCAATATTGTGAGCCAAAATAAACCTTTCCTTTTTAAAAGTTGATACCTCAGCTATTTTATTATGGTAATGGACATGTGATTAACACAAGGTCTATCTGACTTTAAAGGACAAATCAGGTGGATATCACTTCCTTTTTTCTTTTTATGCCATATATCAAATTATTCCTGTTTTTATGCTTTCCCTTACAGAATTCCATCATCTTGTAATTCTGCTGTTTATCTTTGAGGCTCAGACAGAAGCAGAAATGGTTAGAGATGAGGAGGTAAGCTTTAGAAGCCCCTAAGACTGACTCTGGATAAAGGAACAAGAATACTTAATTCACAGGGTAAAGGATGAGAGCAAGGGAGCTTGAAGATTCAGGTACAAAAACCACTTCTGGAGCATAATAGCTGTGTGGGTCCAGTTAGGTGAGACTGTTTGGCTTGTAGGCTTTCATTATATGTGTTTTTTACTCTGCTTTTATCTACAATGTTAGAAGTCATGCTCAATTTTTAAGGCTGTTTTATAGCTCATTTGATAATTTACATGAAACATAACATGTTTGTGAATAAAATACATTTTTTTGGTGGAAGAGGATTTAAGTGTACATTAAACTTTGTGTGTGCATATATGTTCTCTATCTGTATCTGTGGCCCTGAGCTACTTGTAGCCATTGAGTGCTTGAAATGTGGCCAGTAATGTGCTATATGTGTGAATTCATACCAGATTTCTGTGGCTTAGTAGAAAAAATAAAAATAACGTTAAAAACATGCTAATTTTTAGTATTTATTACATGGTATAGTTATACTATTTTTGATATATTGGGTTACATAAACCATATTAAAATTAATTTCAACTGTTTCTTCTTACCTTGATTAATGTGGCTACTAGAATGTTTTAAATTACAGAAGTGCCCTGCAGTATATTTCTATTGGAAAGCACTGATAGAGAGAGTACATTTCTTTTGGGTATGAACCATGAGTCTCACTGAACTAATTGGTCTCCCTGAGTCCAGTATTACCCATTCCAATAATCCATCCTCCACTTTGCTTGCCAGAGCTAACTTCCTTAAACACAAATTTGGTTTTGTTCACTTTTCTACTTAAACTTCTTTCATTGGTTTCTTGTCAGCTGCTGGATAAAATCCAGCCCACCCCTGCACTCTAGGAGAGTTCACCAGCCTTCAGTCCTTTATTTTGTCACCTTAGGAAGGCAAATCACTCCCGCCCCTCTCTATTGCCTGATCATGAAGGTCACTATATAATTACTGTCCAAACAGTATGAGGCACTTTGGAGATGAAGAAGGTACACTGGTAGCAGGAATGCTGGGACATCAGGCATAGAATAGGACTGGCCCAAGCCAACCCTACCTGTAGAACAGCTTTCCCCAGCCATGCATCATGTGGTTTTCCTTGCCATACCTTCTACCTGGAACATTCTTCTCCCTGTTGCTGCCATTCTTCTCTCCCATTCATTTCTCATTTTGTTTTAAATATTTCTTCAACTCTCCCCCAAGATGTCCATCCATCTAGCAGTGACTTCCATGCACACTGCCTGCCATACTAAATCCATGTTCTTCTCTCAGGACCACCTCTGCTCCCTGCCCCTCACCACTGTTTTGTCCACTTCTCAAGCATACAAAATGATGTACCTTTTTACTATTGTCTCCCTGGTTCCTTGCTCATGCCCTTGCCTGGAATTGGTATTTGACAATAGTTTCCAAATGAATATGAATTGCCTCTTCCCTCTTATTGCAACTAAGATCCATGGCCACCTGGGCACAACTGCTTAGCTGATTGATTGATGGAGAGAGATTCACCATCTTTCATGAGAGGTTTCTCTACCTGCTTCATAACCTCTGTTACAGTTTGAAGTTCTGCCTCTTCAAGTATGAGTGCACTTGGCAACTGGAAAAATTTTGATTCCTAATTTGTCTGAAACTGGGAGTTCCAGCAGAATTTGAGCTAGGGAGGTAGAAGAAGGCCTTTTATTGCAGCATTTGCAAAGCGCCTTCTCTCCCCAGAGACTCGGGATAGAGGCTGCTCTGCTCTCTGACCTTTTATTAAGGTGCTGTTTGTAGGCAAAGGACAGTCCTTTTCTGCTGAGCTTCTTATCAGTACAGGCACAGCCTCTTCGCATCAGGCATCCCTTTGTCCCTGTGCCTGGTGGAGAGGCCCTGGGATCCCTCCTCCTGGCAGAGATACATTTACAGAATAAAAATGGTATTTTATCATACCTGGAAATAAGAAACCATAATCACTAATGAGATTTACAACACTATGGCCCAAGCTGACTTTGACTTTCGTAATAAAACATAGCTTGCCTTAGCCTGCCCACACCTATTGTCATAGTGAAAACCTCCGGAGGCTACAAGATGTCCTCTTTGAATTATGGATTGATTAAAAGGACCATGGCGTGTTATTTGAAGGTTGTGTGAAGGCTAAATAATCCCATCTGTGTGAGACAGGATACAATATTTTATAGTGTCTGTGGAGATTTGTTCAATTATGCTTTATGGTCTGGACTTAGAGATTCCAGTTTCTTATCTTATTCAACTCAGCAGGTCGGCATTCAGCAGGGCACCTGTTCCCTCTGGAGTAGAGGAGATGGAGGAAGTTGGGATTTGGAGTCATGATTTAGTTACGACCCTTGGTTGTTTTATGGGGTTGGAAGCTTTGAATTCTCCCAGTGCACCCAATAAGAACAAGACAGATGGTTCCAGACCCTGACCTGATCATGGGGCTATAAAGGCATCCTTGACACATCATGATACAAAGGCTCTAACTCAGACTCAGGTGCACAAATCTACACAAAGCTCAGGTGGTGAGTTTGTGGTTTTGTGATCAATTATAGTCTTTAATTATATTCTTTTTTTTTTTTTCAGTACACTCTATTTTCAAAACTGCTAGCAATTGTCCTTCTTTAAATCACCTTGTGTCTTCTATGGCTGTTGTTTCCAGAAGCTTCAACTCATCTAGGTTCTGTATTCATCAGGCTGGGATTTGGTTATTTACTCACAGGAAGTTCACACTCATAAACTCAAATGATTGAATTAAGGCCTCTTCTCTACAAATTCATTTTATGTCCTTGTCCCAGAAAACAGAAGAAAAAATGAGGAGGGCATAGATTTGCTCTATCATTTACTCTCAGCCACATATGCTTCCTTTCCGGAGTCAGGAGCCTAAACTTTATTTTTAGTTAGACGGAAAGACTGCTTCTTAATCTATGAGTTCCGAGAAGCAGAATAAACGATATCAAACTTTCCAAAATGCTCCAGTCAGCCTTCTTGAACAAGCAATGTGCTCACCCTGTCTCAAATGTAAATTATTGAATAAATAATGAAATGTGAATTACTATCTTCTTAGATGTCCTTTTCTCTGCCAAGAATTAGTTGAGCTAAGGCAGAGGATTTGAGCCAAAGTATCCCAGGCTGAGCCCTTCTCTATGTCTATTGAATGTGGAAGCAAGGAGCAAGTCTAGAAAGCCTTTCTGGGGCAGTGATGTCGATGTCGAGGAATGAGAGGTATAGAGCCTAATCATATCCAGAGTCTTCCACTTGGGAAGTGAGGTTCTTTGAAAGACTGAAGTTGGTCTTCAATGAAAGCGAGGGTCAGGGGCTGGTGGGAGGCACATTTCACACCCTTTGTCTTGGGTATTTGTCTTATCCCTCATATTTCTTTTTTTGTATGAACCAATAAATTGTACTTTGCCTAATAAGCACACCAAAGTCCACTTCTATCATTTGCATGGCCTTCCTTCCATAAACATTAAAATGGAATCTTTTGCCATTCTTAGCAGAAACTCTCCCAATTGCCCATTTATAAACCAACTTGTGAATACTTTAAAATTTTTCACTTCTCTGTGTCTGAAGTCAATAGCCTACTCTTTCTGAGGAGGATGTCTCATGTCAGAATTATTCCACATCTAAGAAATAGCCCCATTTTTGTAGTGCATGATCTAGACCAGTAGGATGCAGAGTCTGTCCACCTTTTTACATGCAGGCAATCATTTTCACTAGTGACTAGGAGAGACCTGAATTAAAACTATCTAGGACAGCCAGGTTTGGTGGCACATGCTTGTCATTAATTACAGTATTTGGGAAGCCAAGATGAGAGGATCACAGGTTCCAAGGCCAGCCTTAGCAACTTAGCAACCCTATTTCAAAATAAAAAATAAAATAAGTCTAGGGATATAGCTCAGAGATAGAATGTCCCTGGATTCAATTCCCAGTACCACATACAAAACAAAACAATACCTAGGATAATTGCAGCCTTCTTCTTTGATGGAGGTATAAGCTGGGACCTGGGCTTAGCTTCTGAAATGCAGAGCCTAAAATACAGTCACTTTATCATGATAATGTTTCATGTCATTGTGCTGTGCTTTTTTTCTCTCCCTTTCTTATCAGTTCAGAAGTCTCTGGGTTTTCAAACAGGTACAGAGGGGCAGCTTCACTCCAAGAGGAGCCCAGATTCCTTCCTTATTATTGCTCTGCTACTCCTTAAAGTTCTGGTTGAGCTGTTTCACCAGTCAATACAGTTTATAGGTTATGGGAAAAGAGAAAGAACTCATGTAGAGGGCAAAGGAATTTTACTTAAGAAGGAGAAGTGAGAGCTGCACACTCTATTTCTACTGTACTGATAGGAGTTGATATATTAGAGGCCATAGCAAAAGAGGCAGGGATAAGTAGTACCTAGCTATAAAAAGCTCATCACTAAAAGGAAAGAATGGATATTGTAGGGCAGTTATCAGTCTCTACCAAGTTTTGGCAAACTCATATTAGGAGGAAATAAATTTTATTTCTCATCAGCTATTAAGGCATTCAAATTTCTCCTGGGCCAGATGCAAATTAGTCTTGGTTTGCTATTCCCTCAAGGTACTTTCTTCTTTTTATTTCATTCACCACCCCAAGATTCTAGAAAATGGCAATTTACCCTCAGTACAAAAACTTCCCCATCACTTACTTGCTGTAACCCACTGTAGTCTGACTTCTATGCCTACGTATTTTATGAAAAATATTCTCATGGGTCATAGATGTCCCCTGAGTCTCTTCTTTTTAGCTCCCAAACCCTTAACTAACTTGGTGCATAGCTGTTGCTGAACGTTGGCTCCCTTCTGGAAATGCTCTTCCTCACCATTTTCTACGTCTCAGCACAACCCTATTTCTTCTTCTACTCCACTATCCATGGCTCCTTTATCGTTTTCTTTGCACATCTTATTTGTCTTTATAAATACAGCATTATCTGTGGACATAAATTCTCAAATTCTTCTCTATCTGTTCCTTGGGATTTTTACCGGTGCCTTGTGGCTCAGGCTAACACCTAAGTTGACCTCAATTCCCCTCTCAACCTCCCTGTGTCTTATCTACAGTTTGTCTTACCCTTCCCCCCTCACACGCAAAGTAACACTTCAAAAAGGATCCTGATAGAAATGTAAGCACAGTTCTCTATTAGCTTTCAATGGCAAAGTGTATTCTGTGACTTCCCTGTTGTACCAGCAAACAATGACTATTTTAACTAAAAGAAGATGATTCAGGAGCTATCCAAAAGTTGGCTGATGCCAGCAATGAATGCACTTGAGAGTAGGACCAGCGTCTCTGGAAGAATCATGGAAGAATCAATCACTCCCATCCTTCTTGTTGCTGCTCTAATTCTCCCTGCCTGGGTTGTACCTTCTTACTGTGAGTTTGAATAGTGGTGGCAAGACATCATCATTAGTACCTCCCAAAGTTATTTTTTCTCTGTTTCAGCCATCCAGAGTGAAGGTGAGGGAAAAGAAACACCCAGACAAAACAAAAACAAAACAAAACAAACAAACAAATAAAAAAAAAAAAAACCAGAAGGACAGTTTCCTAGAAGAAGACATTTGGTGAAACCACTCTAACAAGTATCTGTCCCTTGACATCAATCATCTCATAAATGCAAGCTCTAATACAGATAAAATCTGTAACAGGGTGGAAATCACATCAAAACTGATGTTAAGAACACTGGTTGGTTCCCAGACCTGCCCCTTATTTTAGCTGCATGATTTGGCAAGGTTATGATCTCCAATCCATGTCCAGTAGTTATTGTAGTGAAGACTAGTGGTCCTCAAGTCTATTTACTATTGTGATGCCTGAATGATGTTGGATATATGAAACTGATTAGTGTAGCCTCCAGTACATATTAGACATTCTGTAAATGTTAGTTGAATTTAGTTGGTGAGAAGTACCAAAGGGAAAAAAAGTCATCATTTTGGTAAATTTGAGCAAAAGCTTTTTTTCAGAGCTGGAAAATAACTGAAGTCCTGTGTCCTGGTAAACTTCATCTACAAAAGAAAGAGTATTAATGCATCTGTCTGCTTTTGTTGGGATAGTTGGCTACGGATATTCTATGCAGTGCTTAATTGGCCTTGCCAGTTCATTAGGAACTGCGGAACAGCGTCACAAGCTTCCAAAGGAAGATGGATTGTGACCTACTTGCTCGCATAATAGGAAGCTGCATTTTAGCTGAAAAGTGCACAAAGCAAAGTTTCCCTGCTTTGTCTAGGCAGAAGAAGTGCTTTGGCTCAATAGAATGCAGACTTGCAGCCTCATTGCAGTATTATGCTGGAGATAAGTCTGGGAACAATGAGGATGTCTGGAAGATTGGGTAATGCAAGAAAGATTATATCCTCAAACCTGGCAGTATTGATTATGTTTGTCTGAGAATGAAAGGAACCATGGTCTATTTGTTGGGAGTTTGTTTTTCTGAAGTTTTAGGTTGAACAGGGATAGTTATTTAGATCCTTTCAATTCTTAACTTCTTTTAAAGCTTGCCCCTAAGCTTTGCTGAAGGTTTGACATGAACCAGGATGACACTGAAGTCTGATAATAAATAGTTGGGGAAGAATTGAGGAAAGATGCGCCGCACATTTCCACACCACCTGTGGGAATTTCTAGTACTTCTAGCACTCTTAAGACCAGCAAGATAAAATTCTTCTGGACTCCTGGTTTTTTATGTTGACTGTGAAGAAATTGAGGGTCAGGGGCCTGGTGATTAACATTACATTAAGTGCTTACATTTTACCAGATATTTTTACACTTGACAGATAAAGTAGCTGAGATTCTATAACACAGAGGTACAAGAAAATCTGACATATTTTCCATAACGATCTCTCTTGACCTAGAAAAGAGGAAAGACATTTAGTCGAGTCACACACATACACATGCACACACACATGTACACAGAGAAATATGCATGTATACATCTATAAACAATAACAGCTTTTACACAAAGCAACAAAAAATAATATGCATCAGTCAAGCCATAGAACCAAGTCTATCCTGAAACACACACACACACACACACACACACACACACACACACACACACACACAGTTATTAACCCAAATGTACTTCTACATATACATATATATGTATGTATGATGTATGCATAGGAATATATATACAAGGAATTGCTTGGGCAAATTTGAAATCCACGGGGCAAGCCATTAGGAAGGACAGGCTGGAACTCTCAGGCGTCAGCTAAAGCTGTAATACAGAGACAGAATTACTTCTTCCCTTGGCAAACCTCATTTCTGTTTTTAAGGTGTTGTAACTGATTCAATCCATCCCCCCTAGGTAACATAGGATGATTTCTTTTACTTAAAGTGAATGGACTGTGGACTGTATCACAGACACACAAAAAAACTTTCACAGCAACACCAAGTTTAGTATTTGATTATGTCACTGGGAGCTGTACTCTAACCAAGTTGACACATCAAAGAGACCATCATAGAAATTTAGTTAATAAATGCATAAATTGAAGTGAAGAAGCAATGTCTATTTCACTTAGCTACAGTATAACTTTATTCATGTTGACATGCAATGTTCAAATTGCACAGTATTTTGCTTCATAAAACAGATACCCAGTATTATTTCTAGTTTGGAAACATTAAGCCATTATGTTCTGAGTATATGCAAATAATGAAAAACAACATAACTATGTGTAGTAGACCCTCCAAACTATACATATCTGAAATCCTAAGCTATAATGTGTTGGTGTCAGGCAGTGGACCCTTTGGGAAGTAATTGGGTCATGAAGGTAGGGCCCTCATAAATGAGATGAATGTACTCTTTTATAAGAGAGCTCCTTCAGTACTTTTTGTCACTTGAGGATACAATGAGAAAATAGTAGTCTGCAACCAGGAAGAGGACATTCACCAGAGTATGCCAGACATTGATCTCAGACTTCCAGACTCCAGAAGTGTAAGAATTAAATTTCTGTTGTGTATAGGTACTTTTGTCACAGCAGTTAGAATTGACTAAGACATCACGTTAGATAATTTAGATTTCCTCTCATTTTATTTGAATTAGCTGCGTGTATTATCTTGATATTGTTTTGCAACTGGTTTTTCATGAAGAAAATGATAATTAATCATGTTGTTGTGGGGTGGCCTCATATATCATACCAGTTAACGTTCCCAAGAAACTTGTGAGATGGAGGTTATAGTTATATTAATTTTGAATTTGAAGAAACTGAGGCTTAGAGAGGTTAAATAACTTGTCCAAGGTCACAGAATAAGCAAGTTGATGTGTTCCAGACTTGGACAGGATCTGGTCAATTCCATGGCTTCTGTTGACCCCGCTGGGCTGCCTTTACTTGTCATCATTACCTGCTGATGGATAGCAGGCTGAGCATGACCAGGAATTATAGCAAATGGTCAACTATAATATTGATTGCTCCTCTTTGCTTTTCAATACCAATCTGATCTAATTTTAGAATTAGATTGAGTGAACACAACAGAATAAGGAGAGGCTTTATCTCCTGTCATCCCACAGTCAGTTAACTGCTCTTAAGGAGGCATAGTGAGGAAGAAAGTAGATGGAAGCTGACCAAGGATCAAATGGAGGGAAGGAGAGGATGGACAGTAATAACACAAGAGTAGCTGCACCTAAAACTAGTTAGGAATTCACCATAGGGGCCTGTTACAAGTGTATTTGCCTAATTTACAGACACCTTTTTTTTTTTCTTTCTTTTTTGTACTAGGGATTGAACCCAAGAACAGTCTAATTCTGAGCTATACCTCCATACCTTTTTAACTTTTTTTTTTTAGACGGAGTCTCCCTAAGTTGCTGAGGCTGCCTTTAACTTGCAATCCTCCTGTCTCAGCCTTCCCAGTACTGGGAATCACCATGCCTGGCTCAGAGACATTTTTAAAGAGTAATGACCTTAAGAGGCAGAGACCTGGAGAGGTGCTATTTCTAAATTTGTTCCTGATTATTTAGGTGACACCGGATAAATCACTTTTCCCCTGTTTGCCTTCGTTTCCTCCCTCACACAAGGCTGTGAATTTTATGCAACTTTGTCTGAATCATCCCCAAGGGAAAGTGTGTGGATAAAATAATATGAAGGTTGTGAAGACTCTTCAGAAAAGTCTTTTAAAGTGCTATGCAAACGCTGGGTGTGATTGCAGGTGCAGAGTATGACTTTCCTTTCTTCCGGGTTGAATCATTTATGGCCAGCTCCTCTGACCACAGTTCCTTTGTTCTTCTGCGACCTTAAAGATTGTCCACGACATGGGCGTTTGAGATTTCCAGTATCATTACAGTCAGCATGGCATGAATTTTAGCTTGGAGCTCCTGGCTAGGATAGATTCATATGCAGTTCCCATGAAACTAGTGGCTGGTGCTCAGTGTCTAAAATATCTTCTTTCTCAGAGCATCTAGGATAGAACAGATCCTCCAGGGGAGAGCACACACAATGCTTTCCTTTCCTGAAGAAGAACTGCATTTTTCAAAAGAGATGCCTTCAGGTTCCCTCCTCTGACTTCCTGCAACCAGGAGCTCCCTGTTGCACTATTATTAGAATCAGCTACACATGAAACATTTGATGGATTATAGTCCTTCTCTTGCGCTTGGATATTCTTCTTTTAATCTTCCCAATGAGATCTACTTAAGGTTGGTTTATCTGAACCAAGCACTTTATGCCTGTATACACTGACTTCCAAATACCTAGTGAAACAAAGACTTTAAGCATGAGGCTAGATTCCTACAATTGCCAAGTTGCAGAAAGTCCTATGCTATTATTTCATTTTGATTCTGAAGTGTGTCCCATGAATTTTTTCTCTATTCACAGTAATTTGTAATAATACTTGATGGGGGTTCATGCAACTTTAAAGTTCATATTCTCAAGCCACTTACCAGTGCTGTTAAGTGGCCCCTTATACATTAAATCCTAAATGTCCCACTTTTTGACTAGTGCTAGATTACAGAGTTTTCAAATTTATAATGTTCCAAGACTCTAGGTCATAGATTCCCAAGCTTATTATGGACTTACAGCACCATTTTCAGACAAGGACAAGTACTAAGCTCCCTCCTGAGTGCTTCTACTGCCCCCTTATTTTTATTCAATGTCCTCAACTGCACCAGAGGCTACTACCATCCCCTGGATTGTTCCAGCCCTCATGTATCACTAACTTTGGGAATCTATGTTAGGTGAAGATGGAGGGGGACTATATGTTAGGTGGACCATATCCTAATCTGCTGACTAATGAGAGACCCATTAACTTGGAAGGCAGATGAATAGATACGAGCATGACAATTAAAATGCATACTTTATATTCTTGCCTGAATGTTGAGCCCCTGCATGGAGGTTCTTGCCATCAAACCAGGAATTTTTATAGGAATAAGCAGCAGGCATACCCCAGCATTTGGATAAAACTATGGTCTCATGGAGACCATTTTGTATCCATCATAAGACTGGGGTTAAGTTTGCATAAAATCCCCTACAAAATATCCCAAAGAAATGTATAGCAAACCAAGTGTAGAATTGTTTTAACAGAAATTTGGAAGGAAATGGCAGTCATCTCCTTGTTATATAGGGTGCTAAAGAATTATAAGTGAATAACTAATTCACTTTTATTCAAAAATTTCCCTCACTTTTTGGAAAAAGTTTCCCATACCTGGCTGCACCCTCCAACATTAATAAGTTGGGGCCACAGCAATCCTGAGTGGAGCAAAGATTAAACAACCACGAGTCAGCCATAAAAAGATGTGCCTGAGCAATGGAAGAATGGCCATAGTCAGAATGTACATGATGCCCTTAGAATATGCAGGAATAGTGAGAAACAGAATGTTACTCAAGATAACAGGCTGGGAGAAACTTGATCTTAGCTTAATCAACCTTATTTACAAATCTAAAGAAAGAATGTGTCAAATAGGAAGTAGAGGTTGTAATAGACTGCAAAGATACCCATTATTGCTGAAGTATCTCTGCATCCATGTTGTTTGCAAGGAAATTTTATAACTCTTCTTCAAGATGTGCCCTGAG
The DNA here is from genome assembly GCA_004027655.1 of Graphiurus murinus. Classification (NCBI taxonomy): domain Eukaryota; kingdom Metazoa; phylum Chordata; class Mammalia; order Rodentia; family Gliridae; genus Graphiurus; species Graphiurus murinus. The sequence continues at coordinate 6,850 of PVLC010030612.1, read as the reverse complement.
TATAAACTGAACTTGTCATCTCTTTTGGCCAAAAGAATGTTATAAACGGTGTTGCTAAAAGATAAACTGAGGCATATTTGAAAAATGTCAAGAGTTTATTTGAGCACAGGAGGATTCATGAATTGGGTAGCCTAGACCATAGGGAGTTTGGGGCTAAGACAAAGGGACAAGAGGGGGAGACTTTTATAGGATGAACACAGAAGCAAGACAAAGAAATTATTTGCTTCATTAAAGTGGATAGTTATCTTATTTGGATCACCTGGGTAGAAAGTCTCTAGTTAGAAGTTAGTTGGAAATTTTTGATTGGTTAAGCTTAAGCTTCATGTTATGTTTACATTGAGTTGCATTTTGGTTTGCTTATGTAGGGATCCAGGGTTCTGGAGATGCTTCAACCTAATGGTTTCCCAATTAATTATTTGGACAGTATGCCACTCCTGAACCTACCCTTCAGCACTTCTACTTGCCATCTTGGAATCCTGCCGCTTGAGTAAGACCAGGCTATCCTGCTGGAAGAAGAGGGACACATAGCTTCCTTCCATGCCTCACCCCAGTTCCTAGCCAGCCAACTGCTTGACATCTGAGTGAGATCATTAAAGACATGCCAGCCTTCAGCCACCTTGCCAATTAACTACAGACATAAAGCAAGTCTAGCCAAGATTGGCAGAGCCTTACCTAGATCACCAGAGCCACCTGGTTGACTAATGCACTTGTGAGCATCAATAATAAATGTTTGTTGTTCTAATTCACTAAGTCTTAAGAGGGTTGTTAGGCAACAATAGACAGTGGATATGGAAGACATAATTTAAAGAAATGGAATAAAGAGATCAATGTTATTGATATGAATACAGCCTTGGCCAAAGGAAAAAACCCTGAAATATCAAAGCAAACTAGTCACTTGGGTTTTCCCAGAGTTTTGTTTTTACATGTATATAAATTAAATTGCATTCTTATAGAATTTTAAAAATATCTTCTTTCATTCATGGGTCATTTCTAGTTTTGGAAGTGTTGTTAGAGTACAGACTTTGAAGAAATGGTAATAAACAACTATTTTATTTTACTAATTGGTAATAAACAGTGCATGCTAAATTCTTCCGTTCCTATGTACATAACTGTAAACTGATGAAAGTCAAGGAAAACTATAGCCTGATATGGCTTTGAACTGATTTGTGCATAAATTGAAAAATAGAACAAAAGTTTTCAGCATCACTGTGGTTATTCCTAAAGTCTTCATTGCAAGAAACAATGAAGTTTACATGAGAAGATTGGAAAGAGTTCTCAGTAGAGTGATATTAACACTGGTTAACAATGTGTGGGTAAGAGTTTGTCAGGTCTAGAAAAGAGGAAGGAATCTCCAGGAAGAGCAAATGCCAATAACACAACTGTGCAAGAGAAGACTTAATTGAATCAAGAACTGCAGTATTGTGAACATAGGCTATTTTGTGTATTTGTATAAAGAAAAAATATGAGCTGGGACTAACCCAGCAGGGAAGATCAATTAGCAATTTCATTAATCAGGATTTTTTTTAAAGAAAAATGATGTTAGCTTAATGAAGCAAATAGATATATTAACTTTATCAGTTAGGGGGCCCCAGTTCCCATGGAGGGCTTTGGACAAAGCCTCCAATAACCTTGAGCAGAGAAAATATCTAGTAGTGTGCACCAAAGGACTTATTGCCAGTTATTGCTTTCACCTTCTTTGAGGAATCAGATATACTATTAGACCACAGGGTGCTGGCACTATTATTATTGTTTAATGATGTGAATTATGGGAATCTAATTCTCTCACTCTAAGTGACTATATATTATTATTTCATTTTGGGTTGGGCATCCACATTCTGCCCTTATTAGCTGAAAATTCACTCCAGTTCTTGCTCAGTGGTACTTCCCAGGGGAATGGCAACTGGCCCATTAAAAGCCTTGCCTTACAGAGATTCAACACGTGGAGTTAGGCAGTAGATCTTGAGTCAGGGAAAGCTAGGAAATGGAAAGCGAACTGTTTTTCTTCTCATTAAATCTTTTACCTCATGCTGTTGTAAATGTGATTCAGACCCACCCTTGGTCAGAGACCTATAATTGCCCCAGTGTAGTTGGTTGCCTGTTTTGCTTGTCCTACCTATAAGCTGAATATGACCTGAAATGCTAGTTGAGTCTTCTGGGTTTTGATATTTGCTGTGAGGGACTGCATGCATTTTGCCAGTTACTAAAGCAGGGAGAAAAGGTAAGGAATTTAGAGTAAAATCAACTTAAATCCCATAACTGGTCATTGTCAGTTTTTTCTTTTCTAGGGGAAAGTCTGATCTTGGGGTGTCATTGGGGTGAGGAGGATTCCAGTGCCATTTGATACCAAGAATGACTTTTATGCATCTTCAAAAGATGTATGCTATATTGCACGAATTACTACAATAAAAAATAAAATAAAATAAAATAATTGCACTTATGTAAAAAAAAAAAAGAACATTTCAGTGTTGGGTTGGAGAGGAAAACCCACAACAGAGTGTCAGATACAAATGATGCTTGAAGAAGCCACCAGTAGGCTTCCGGGCCAGATAAGGTGAGAATTGAGTAGTCTGTGGGTTTGATGTGGTAGAGATGGCCTCAGTACACACTGGTAACAAAGGTATGATCCTGACAGGAAACCTTCCTCAATGTCTTACATAGTTACACATCTAGATTCCTTTAAAAGAAAGATGGGGCTGATAGAAACTGGAAAATAATAAATGAAGTGTTTGAATGATTCTGTCTTGTAACATACCATTTAGGAAATTACATTATAGCCTGGAAGGGGAAGAGACTATTTTGAGAATCGTGGTGGATAATGTAGATCTTGGCTTCAGAAGGACTAAAGTTCAAATCCTGATATTGCTATTTATTATCCTTGGGGTCTTGGTTAAGTTATTATTTTGAGCCTCATTTTCCTTTCTTTAAAAGGAGAATGAAAAATAGTACCTACTTTATAATAGAGTTGTCTACACTGAGATTAATCGCACAGAATACTTAGCAAAGGGTTTAGGATATTGTGAATGCTGCATATTTATTAGCTTTTTTACCATGAATATGGTGATGGTGAAGATGTTGGTGAAGAAAATGTATTTGTGAAAACAAATTAGACCAGGAGAACTTGTACAGCTAAGTTAAAGCATCTAGTCATAGTCTGAAGTCCTGAGCTTTGAATTTACCTGTGAAAGAACTTCAATTTCTTTTACAGCAGATTTAGATCTCATGCTATAATTATTTCTACAAGTGAATCATGCTCTCGGTCTTTCTGTGGGTTTGGAATCTATCAGCCACGGCCTAAGTAGTTTGTCGTCCAAGTGTTTTGCTCAGCCTCTTATTAGCAGATCCTATTACCTCCCAAGTCAGGAGAGAGACTGGTTCTGTTGGACCATTGTGCTGATGCTGTGGATTCTCAGATGCCTTCCTGTACATACAAAAGGTTGGATAAAGACTCTCTCTTTTTTTCACTTTAATAGATAAGTAGACAAGTCCCAAAGGCTGTATTCTATTCAAACGATGTCACTGGTTTTCTATAGAGATGTGAGCTGATGCGAGGCAGATTGAAAGCAAGAAGGGAGAGGAAAGTGTTCCTGAATAATCCCTTATAGTTTAGGGAATCAACTTAGGAATTGAGGATAATGGTATGAGTTCATGACTCCTACTTTTGGCATACTTATTTTTTGAATATTCATAGTATTGATACTTACAGTTGTAGGGCAAACTCAGCACCATTATATTTTTAAAATTGTGAATTCAAATTACTGTATTGTTATATGACTTCTTGTCTCTAGTTCATTTGGTCTCTGGCTGCCTGCTAATAAGATTGGTATATTTATTCACTGATGTGCAAACATTTCTAATAGGTAGCTTGGTCCTGGCTCAAAGCTTCCACTTATAGCAAAGAAATCTCTGTCTCTTTGTTAACATAATTCCTTGAACAATGCTCCTCGATAGCAAGTTGAATTTACACCATCTTTAGTCTTTAGTCTCATCTCTCCTTCCCACAATATACAACCCTTCTATTTGAACCAGACTTGGTTACCTCTATCCGAAGCAGGTGGATCCATTGAGCGTTGAGCAACAGTTTTAGTGCAGATCCATTCTTAAATGAGTCCTGAAAAGGTGAAAAAGTAGGCTGAGAGCCCCATCTCTATTCTTCAGTGAGTCAAGTCCAGAAGTTACATGGCTTCCCCAGCTTCAGAGTCTGGCAATCTGCAGAGTTGATCAGGTCCCCGTATTTTATTGAGCTGCAGTCTTACCACTACGATCCTTATTTTATCCAGACAGAGATTGTACTTACCCTTCACATGGTTGATTAGCATGGTGTTGTTTGAATATCCATGTGAATTGTCATGAAGTTTTTGAGTGTGTCAGATTAAAAAAGGCAACTTTCTTTTATCTTTCTTTCTTTCCTTCCTTCCTTCTGTCTTTCCTTCCTTCCTCCCTTCCTTTCTTTTCTCTCTCTCTCTTTTTTTTTCTCTCTCTCTCTCCTTTCTCCTTCCTTCCTTCCTTTTTTCTTTCTTTATTTCTGTAGTAGGGATTAAACTCAGGGCCTTGCACATACTAAGAAGCTCTCTACCACTGAGATACATCCCTGGCCCCAGATATTCAAATTTCTAACTCAGATCTATCAACTACCTTGCTTTCACTCTTGCATATGATGTCAATAAGATGTGTCTGGGTATCCCTTTTCTCATTTAGATAGTGCGCATATTCATTGGCCCCTTGTGTCTGCACTTAGGCCTGGCCCAGTAGACATGAACTTAAGTATCCTTCATTTAGTCCATATGATTCACATTTGATCCACTTGTTGGTTCTGAAACTGTTCATAACCTCAGCCTGCTTGGTTCTGAAGCACTGGCCACTTTCTAGCTATTGTAGGCCTAATCTATCCTATGGCTAATGCTTGTCTGTCTGATGTGGCAGGGCTGTACTGTGATGTTTCACAGGACACTCCTGTGACACTAACTTGTGAATTGGGCCCACTAGAAACATGGAGCTTCAAGTCTGCTGGGATGGGGGGAGAGCAGTCTCACCACTGGAAATTCCTTCTTTGGAAAAACACATTTAGATATCAAAAGGATGCTTTCATAGTGTCACCTAATGAAGGCAACTCTTTATTCTTGTTTATTTGGTCACTTTTTACTTTGCAATTGCTTATTTTATCATATTATTTTTAACTATTGATTGACTTACTGTATTGGAAGCTGACTGCAAAACTTTATGATGTCATGGAGCCCTAGTATTTGCACCCAGTAGATAACCAGGAAATACTAAATCATTTGTTTGGAATGCTCTATTTACTTTTTTTAACATTTAATTATGTAAAACGTGTTATAGGAGGACATGGTGGTGCACCCTTGTAATCCTAGTACTTGGGAGGCTGAGACAGAAGGATTGCAGGTTTGAAACTAGCCTCAGCAACTTAGCAATGCCTTATTTAAAATAAAATAAGATACGGCTTGAAGTATAGCTCAGAGGTAGAATACATTTGGGTTTACCCTTCAGTACTAAAAAAAAACCAACCTTGTTATAATTTATAATTGCCAGCCATATTTTTAATTGAAGCCCAGAAGTTAAAGAGCATTGTTTTGAAAAGTTTGCCTGAATTTCAGAATATTCTTTAGAAATGTAATATACTCCCCCATCTTCTTAGCATTTTTAATAATATAGTCCTTAAAATTCATTTTTAAAATTTAACTTTTTATTTGGTAATAACCTTTGATTTCTAAATAAAGATGCAAATAAATAGTCCAATGAATCCTGTTGAAATCAGATATCCCAAATTTTAACATTTTATATAACCACATCAAAATTATGAAAATCAGGAAATTAACACTGGTGCAGTATTATTATCTTTATTATCTACAAATCTTACTAAAGTTTTGCCAATTTGTCCCACTAAGGTCCTTTTCCTGGTCTAGGGTCAATATAGGATCACATACTGCATTTGGTTATCATATCTTCTTCATCTCCTTTAGTCTGGGCCAGGTCTCTAGTCCTTTTTCTTTTCTGTCCTTGAGGCTTGTAAAGTGTGTCAGATTGAAACTTGTCTGATATTTCATTAAGGTTATGTTCAGGTTATAGATTTAGGGTATGAATACCAAAAAAGTGATATTGTATCCTTCTTACTACAATATTTTAAGAAGTCCAGGGGGTTGATTTGAACATTACTGGTTAGATTAACAACCGTTTATCATGTAAAACACTTTGCATACTTCCTGTGATATTTGTCTCCATGTCCAATACCCAGTGTGGTTTCTTCTTCACTCAGGTGTAATATGAAGTTCAATGCTACTTATTATTATTTTCTACCATTTATTGATTGCTGAGAATGCATCATTCTTTTTTAACAAATTATGTACATTGATGAAATAAATATAATACAGATAATTCTTCTTATTTTACCCCACATAAAAGGAAAGCTTTCTATATAACTTCAAATTTAGCTACTTGTCCCAGGTTACCCAGCAAATGATTTGAATTTGAATACTTCTCTGTCTGACACAAAGTCCATTCTTCTTTTCAGCATACCAGGTAGCTTCTTTTGCTTTACAATTTTTAAAAATAGGACAATTGACAAAATGGTCTTTTAAATTTTTGAAATGCTATAATTTTTCAATTCTTAATGATGCCTTCAAAATTCTTTTAAATGCTAGCCGGGCGTGGTGGCGCATGCTTGTAATCCCAGCATTCGGGAGGCTGAGACCAGAGGATCCGGGTTCGCGGCCAGCCTCAGCTACCTAGTGAGGCACTCCGCAACTTAGTGAGACCCGGTTTCAAAATAAAGAATAAAAAATAGGGCTGGGGGTATAGCTCGGAGGTAGAATGCCCCTGAGTTCAATCCCCAGACCCG
>PVLC010030611.1:0-19383 GCA_004027655.1 Graphiurus murinus | reverse complement strand
GGGGCATAGGAGGGTCTCCAGATGAAAAGGAGTGATCCTCGATAAGCAACGAAGTTGATTTAATTGTAGTGGACGCAAGGGGCAGAGGGACGCCCTAAAGCACATGATGTACTTACACAATCATATCAAGGTCACTCACTGAAGTGAACCTGAGGGGGAGGGAGGGGGAGGGGTTTGGGGTGGGAATTGGGGAAGGGGTCAAATGAGAATTGTGTGCAAATATGTTGTTAACAACTCGTACTTAACAAAGATGCACGAATTACTACAATAAAAAATTTAAAAAAAAAAAAAGGAAGATCAATGTGGACCATGGTAGTATATGAGTATATGCCTGTAATCACACTACTTGGGAGGCTGAGACAGAAAGATCCAGCCTCAGCAACTTAGCAAGTCCCTGTTTCAAAATAAGTAAATAAAACAGGGCTGAGGGTATAGCTCCAAGGTAGAATGTCTCAGGTTCAATCTTACACACATGCACACACACACACACACACACACACACACACACACACACAACAGGATGCATATCAGATTATTCTGTGATCTTGTTTGAAATTTATAAATGGGTCCCTGTCACCTCCAGGGGATGACCTTGAGCAAGGTACTTAAGCCTTTTCTGAGTAGTCAATATTTAACTTATACTACAGTGTCTGAATTGAGAGTAAATCCCAAGCATCAAATTATAATCATTTTCTGGAAATAGGGTAGGTAAGGAAGTGATTAGAGGCAAACACCCTGTCATCTGTTTCTGCATGACTTTCAAGCTAACAAAATTTTCTACTTTATTAAATAATTGAGAAAAATCAAAACAAGAAGAATATTTCATGGTGTATGAAAATCTCATGTAACTCAAATGTCTTTGTCCATGAATAAAGTTTTACTGGCACATAGCCTGGCCCAATGTGTTTGTGTGTTGTGTCTGGATACTTTCAAAGAAGAACAGAAGAGAATAGACATGGAAGATACTGTATGGATCTCCATACTAAAATTGTTTCTTTCTGGCTCTTTATAAAAAAACATGCCATCACATGAACTAAAGAATGTAGTCAAAACAGGGTAGTAGAAACCAAGAGAGATAAGCAGGATTCAAGTCATAAAAGATAAAATTCAGCCGGGCGTGGTGGCACAGGCTTGTAATCCCAGCATTCGGGAGGCTGAGACCAGAGGATCTGGGTTCGCAGCCAGCCTCAGCTACTTAGTGAGGCACTCCGCAACTGAGTGAGACTCGGTTTCAAAATAAAGAATAAAAAATAGGGCTGGGGGTATAGCCTCAGCTACCTAGTGAGGCACTCCGCAACTTAGTGAGACTCAGTTTCAAAAAAATAAAGAATAAAAAATAGAGCTGGGGGTGTAGCTCGGAAGTAGAATGCCCCTGAGTTCAATCCCCAGTACCGCAAAAAAAAAAAAGATATAATTTCTTCACAAAGGTATTTGGGCTGACAATATACCTGAACTTCATGTATCAAAATACACTTTTTGGAAGTTTTAACTCTCATAAACTGATTTGCATAAAATAAAAAGATAACTGTTATAATACATATTATGTTAAAACATATCTAAGATATTTGTGTACAATCACTTGAGTATATTTTAGTATTTCATATCTTTTGTCTTCAAAAGCATTATTTTTTATTCCTGAAAACCTCTTGTTTAGTATCTCATTAACACTGACTCCCTTTACAAACTATTATTAGCCACTGCTGCCTGTAGGAATGGATTTCTGCCTGCCTTTCCCTGGCTTAGTTATTCTGTCCCTCTGCTTTCTGAGCTCATGCTCCTCTATGTAATTAATGTGTTGCACTACCTCTTTATGGTTGATTTTCCTGAGTTCCTTAAACCTTGGGTCTATATTTATATGTTTATCATTGTGCCTAAGAAATTGCTTTATACTTCAAGAGATGCCACACAAATCTTGGTCCCAGTTTGATTCTGGTTTTGCTTGAAACAAAGACTAGGTTCTTCTGGAAATATGAAAAATTCTTGGTAACCTGCTAACAATGTGGGGAAAGCTAACAGCCTACTGGAAGATTGATATGCAGAATTTTCATAAGGAACTCAAGCCTTGTTTAAGATAAATTACCTTTAGATGTGCTAGGGGGAAAAGTTAATATTAGTGAATATTTTCTACTTTCTACCTAAGACTAGAGAGATATAAAAAATAAGCTCAGTTACCAAGAACTTACTCTATAGAGTAAAAAAAAGTACAATTCATAAAACCTTTTAATTGGTACATTATAATTATAGCAAATAGATATATCATAATAAACCCTACTATTTGCATAATACACCAACTTTATTTATTTATTTATTTATTTATTTATTTATTTATTTATTTATTTATTGCAATACTGGGGATGGAACCCAGGGGCACTCTACTTCTGAGCTACACCCCCAATCCTATTTTTTATTCTTTATTTTGAAACAGGGTCTCACTAAATTGCAGAGGGCCTCACTAAGTAGCTGAGGCTAGCTGCAAACCTGGATCTTCTGGTCTCACCTGCCCAAGTACTGGGATTACAAGCATGTGCCACCATGCCCAGCTCACCAACTTTAAAAAGTTTAAAAAATTTCATGAATTGCTTTATACTGAATGAACCCTCAATTGCTAGTGGAATGAGTATGCAGTTTTACCTAAACTAAGCTTTTAAAATTTCCCTCCAAGCTGGGCCTGGGGGCACACACTTGTAATCCCAGTACTTGGAAGATTGAGACAGGAGGATTACAGGTTTGAAGCTAGTCTCAGCTACTTAGTGAGGCCTTCTGCAACATGATGAGACCCTGTTTCAAAAATAAAAGATAAAATAGGGCTGGCGTGTAGCTTTGGAGGTAGATTGCCCCTGGGTTCAATTGCCAGTACTGAAAAAAAATTTCCTCCAAAATATTACAGAGTTGTCACTGATTAGCGCTTTGATTTTGCAAGTTACTCTCCTTAGCTAGTTGCTTCATTTGTGAAGAGGAATATTTAACACCTTATGAAGTTAAGAGTAAGTGAAGCTCTGACATACAACAATTAGCAAAAAGAATATCACTGGCACCCAATATGCTTGTGGCAAACGTATTTGTGTTTCAACAAATAGACAAGTAAATCAATACAAACCGTGGGAAAGGTGTCACCCACTGTAATGCAAGTTGAGACACAGAATTCTGAATTTATGCCATTCTAAATAAACAGCATACCAATGATTATTATTTCTAATCTTTAGCGACTGTTTCCTAGTTGCCAGGCACCATTCCAAGTTCTTCGTCAGCATCAATATCTTTAATTTTTAAAATCATCTTTGGTAGCAGGTGCATCTGTCATACCCACACTGCAAATTGTTCCTCGTAATTCATTGGACAAGCCCTGTTCCCTTTTCTTCAAGTGTCTCTCTGGCTTCTGCCTCCAAACACAAAGCATCTCTTTGTATGCAAGGCATCTCTATGAATATCCTACAGACTGACTCCTGAGAGAAATCTTTTTGGATCATTCCAGCATGAGCCTCTTGGGTTTGCATTTGTAGGTCCAGCTCCTCAAACAGAGCCTCAACATATGCTCCTGATCACTCTAATCATTGGTTCAGAGAGGTCCTTGTGGAAGATGTCAATGAATATGTTTGTCTCAGTTTGTTCCTGCTGCTGTAATAAACCACCTTAGACTAGCTGATTTATGAAAACCAGAGAATTATTTATCACAATTCTGGAGGCTGGTAAGTCCAAGATTAGGACTTTAGCAGGTGAAATAGCTGCTGAAGGCTCATTCTCTGCTTCATAGATAATACTTCTCACTGTATTCTCACATGGCAGAAGGAGCTGAAAGAGTGGGTGACCATGGCATTGTAGACAAGCCAGATGCCAAAGCAAGGGGTCTGAGAAAGGTGGAGGTTGTGTTGGGAGAAAGGCAGCAAGCATAGGGTCCAGATTCCATGCGGCCAGTTGGAGAACCACCATCCTTTGTTAATTGTGATTCTACTGTCCAGATAGTCAGAGCTGCATCTGCCCCAAGAGATATGAGTTCTGTCTGGCATGGCAAGTGATAAAATAGCCTGGCCAGTATACAGTGCTATTACAGAAATTAAGTTTGAAGCCTGAGTCCTTACATAGGAATTTGGTAATTTAGTTCACATGAAAGAATGTGCTACTTGACTGCAAGGATTCCCACTGATTCTGTGTGTGTGTGTGTGTGTGTGTGTAAACTTTACTTTTCTCATTTGTCATAGTGTTATAAATTGAGCAGATATTTGAGAATGTGAGAGGAAGATTAATGGACTGATAATAAAAGAAAAAGCAAAACAATAATCTTTTTGTGTGTGTGTGTGTGTGTGTGTGTGTGGAACGAGGGATTGAACCCAGAGGCATTCTACCTCCGAGTTACACCCCCAATCCTATTTTTTATTCTTTATTTTGAAACAGCATCTCACTAAGTTGTGGAGGGCCTCACTAAGTAGCTGAGGCTGGCTGAGAACCTGTGATTCTCCTGTTTCAGCCTCGCAAGTACTGGGATTACAAGCATGCGCCACCACGCCAGCTCAATAATCTCTTTAATAGGTGTGGATTTTTTCAGAAGAGAATAAAACATTTTTCTTAATCTAAGCAAAATACTATCCTTCCCAACAATGTACCATTATTTTGTAAATGAGAAAGAGACTGTTCTTACGAATGCATGAATTAATCTTTTAGAAACATGTTTCTTTATTTCTTTGATTGTGGAGTGCCCTCTCCCTGTAAAGAACCATCTAAAACAGGAGCACCCTGAGGGAGGTATTCCAGCCCCAACTAAATTAAAGAGTAACTGACACTACCACTTAATTAAAAAATTGATAACAACCTGTGTAATTTAATTTATGTACAAACTTATAAGTTAGCTCTTATTTTGCACATAAACGGATTGAGATGCATTTGACTTGCTCAAAGTCAAATGAAGTTTCAAGTCCACAGTTCAAGGTTGTTCTGGTATTAACAGAGTTGCACAAAAGAGTGTCAGGAAAGGCTCCCTGCTGTCCACAGCAACAGCCTGAATGTAAACAGCATGGCATAAGGGCTCTTGAGAGAGAAAAAGTGCTATCTTCTGCTAGAAATAAATCTGCAGCTCCCAGGACGTCCTCCTGTATATGTAAACTCAAGTTACCTGTTCCCTGCACATGGATAATCCGTAGCAGCAACATTGTATGTGAAGCACGGACCCACTTAACTGAAACTTGTTCAAGTGACAGCCTGTCATATTGGGTATCATTTTAAGGAGAACCTCAGTAATGTTTTCAAAGCTTCCCACTCACAATCCCAGGTCTTCAGGAAGTCAGAGAAGACCTCTAAGGTCACCTAGGCATAATCTAATCAGTTTTTCTATTGATAAAAAAAACAGAGACAAGAAGAAATTATATAAAATATCAGGTACCAACCGTTTTTGATTTATACTTTCATTGGTGCATTGCAATTATACTTCATAATGAGGTATAGTGTGATAGAAATATACATGAATAAAACACTTGGTATATTTCTTTCCAGATCCCACTCCATCCCCTCCCCTTTCTTGTATATGTCATTGAAATTGGTATTAACAATTTTGTATTTGTACATAACTGTTACCTTCATTACATCTCTATCTCTTTTCCTCTCTCCACTAATCTCCCTCCATCACTCCATTAGAGTTTCTACTCCTTTATATAAGGTATCTTTTCTTACCCAATTTCTCTCTTGCTTCTACATAAGAGAGAAAACACAAGTATTTGCTTTCTGAGACTAGCTAAACTTGCTTAGCATAACATTCTTGAGTTCTATCCACTTTCCTGCAAATGACATAATTTTGTTTTTCTTTATGGCTAAGTAAAACTCCATCATAAGTCTACACCATAGTTTTGTGATCCCTTCTTGTGTTGATGGACACCTAGGTTGGTTTCATAATTTGGCTGTTATGTTTTGGCCAGTAATTGTACTAAAAATTCCTAAGAGTTTTATACATAGAGTTTAGAACAGTTCAGCCTGTCAAGATCACCATTAATGTCTTTATAATGAAGACAAGGATGCTGAATTTGGGAGACTGTGTGGTTTTCTTAGGGTCATGCAGCTTGTCACATGAGAAGGCTGCTGTAGAAGCCATCATTGTTCCAATATCCACATCCTCTAAGCCCTCATCCGAAGAGTCCTAGTGCATCATAGATCTAGACCTCCAGATCTCTATGTCCCCAGAAAAATGTTTCATCTCTTATCCAAGCTAGAGGGAATCATCATCTCCCAGGGCAGTGGCCATGGAGAGAAGGAGCAAGGGAGGGGAGCAGAGGCACAGGAGAAGCACATCGCATAACTGCAATCATGGTGACTTCCCTTTGAAAGAGTGACTCAATTGTCCCCTGAAGAAAGCACCCCTTTTCTGAGTGTACAGGAGTCCATTTCTCACCAGTTCTAGTTTCTATCCTCAGTATTGCTGGTTATTCATTTCATGACCTTGATTCAACCACTAAACCTTCCTTTGTCTCAGTTTCTCCATTGATAATGTGATTATAAATAATGCATATCCCCTAGCTACTTCACAGTGCTCACACAGGCACTAATAATGTAATTATTTATAAAGTACTTTGAAATTCTTGAGTGAAATATGATATTAAAAATATCACTGCACTCAAAATATTCTCTGGCAGGCAGACTTAAAGGAGAAAACGATTGTTCTTCAAGTAGGAAATATGTCTGACAGGGTACATAATTTTTCTTCAGAAAAAGCCTCTTATGACAGGGTCTCAAAACCCCATTAGTTTTGTCAGAGGTGCCTGAGACTCTGGCTTGTAGGCCTCAGTAGGGAGGCTATGCTTTTTTCTCTACACTTTCATAACTCTATCAAAGTGAGAAGGCGTGGAATGATAAGCACCCAAAACTAGAATTATTAGATGCAATACCAGGCATACAGGTATATTTAAATTCCATAGAAACAACAAACATTTTATACAAGTATATCACACATTAGTATGTTTCTCTTTTTTTCTTTTTTAAAAATATTATTGCCATATTTGGGGTTTGCTCCAATAGGATATGTGTTGATAATAATTGGCCATGAGAGTGAAGCGGGTTGACTAAGGCACCTATCCTCACACACACGTGATAACCTGTTGTCTTACATTTGGTGACAAGAGCAGCTGAAATCTACCATGTTTAACAAAAGTCTCTATTGCAATACAATGTTAATAACTATAGTGCTCGTGTTGTATATTAGATCTCTAGACCTATTCATTCTCTATATCTGCTATTTTGTCTCCTTGGACCTATAGCTACCCATTTTCTCTCCTCATGTAAATAATAGATATATTTATTATACTATAATCATGACTCACGTAAAATTAAAATATAACTGGATGCAACTTATTTCTATTTGTTAAATACATTTTCCAGTCTTGTCTCAAACATTATTTATTTAACTTGACTATTTGTCAGTGTACACTAGTGAAAATTTTGTGTGGAATGATTGCAAAATTTTATGGTATTGAAGTAAAACAATATATGAATTACATCAATAGTCTAGGTCACTAAGTTGTGAATTTCTCAGGAGCAAATGCCATGTTTTCTTTCCACTGTCTAGAATTGTCATGGTCTCTGCAACATTGAAGGGATCAATTAAATATTCATTGAATAAATAGATGAATGAAAGATGTAGCACATGAACAAATTGAGTCAAACTGAAGGAATATAAACTACGATGGAAGCATTTTAAATACACATATTCACAGAATAATATGGAAGGTTCTTCTGTGATGACTAAATTAGCTAACATTCAAGCTTTTATTAAATTCAATAAATATTTATTAAAGAATTTTAATGTAATTTTTTTATCTTGAGCTGGATTGTGCTATTAATTACTTATCAAATTATTTGCTATGGATTTGGGAACAGATCCCACTTCATCTTCAATTGCAGAAACAGTCACATTATAATTACTTATTTGTTTGCAATTCATTGCCAATGTGGATTGTCTAAACAAAACCAGGAGTTCAATGAATAGAGGATATGGAAAGATTTTGAAAAGTCATTTAGGAATCAAGTTAGAAATAAGCACATGTTAAGAGAGGACAGAAATGAATGGAAGACAAAACCTTGATGAAGAAGTGAAATAATTCAAGAGCAGACAAACTAATTTCAAATTCTGATCCCTTTCCAGCCTCCATAATCTTGGAGACATTGACTTCACTTACAGGCAGTCACTTTAGCTGTAAGGTGGGATTCTAGGAGACTGGCCACTTAGGTCACTTGAGTATTACACATGATAATGCAAAGGGAGACCTGGAGCTCATCCCTGAGAGAGAGATGGCTCTGCTCGCCTCTTAGCTCTTGTCACTATTTGTCATGACTCATATGTTATTAATGAAACCATGGGAGGAGGAGAAGGAAAATTGGCATCTTGTGGATTATTCATTTATGAAATAGGTAATTGAAAATGTATTTTAAAATAAAATCAAAAGTTATTGTGCTTAAGTTACATGTGCAATTCACCAAAAGTAATGTTTTCATACTAATGTATTCCTAATTACAGGCCATATTGAACTCTATCTCTATTCTAGATTTTTGTAGGATCATGTATTCTTACTGGTTAAGTTGAGACAGTGGGAGTGTTTGAGAAACTACAAAAATATTTGAGTGAAGTATGTATTAGTGCATAATAGGTGCACAATAAACGCTAACACTTATTCTTTTCCAAGTTTTTCATATTGGTCAATTTTTAACTTTCAGAAGTTAAGTATCATATTGGGTTTCATTATTCCTAGTTTACATAGAAGTGAGGAGAGACTCAAGAGAGCCAAAAAAAATTTCCAACTCACAGAAGAGGTGAAGACTGCTAAATTTTACTGCTGCTAAATGTCTTGTCTTTCCGTGCATACTTTTACAGAACAGTGATGTGGGTTCAGGGCTGAGTATACAGAAAGAGTTCCATGGTAGAGTACTAAGTTTGTTTTTCTTGATGGTGAGCCAGGCCATTGGATATGACCCCTTTCCTAAAATGAACCTCTCTCACCAGCAAAATAAACTCATGAAGTGTAAAATGACCATTCCACATCTTGATAGGCAAGCACGAATAAGGAAAATGACAATGTTCCTGCTGTCCTAAATGTTCCCAATTGTATCCCAGGTACTCCTGGGAGCATCCTGCAGATAGTAGCAGTGGGTGGCTAATCCCCTCTGGCAGAGGACACTTCCCGCCAGGAGCTAGATGTAACATCCATGAGTCTCACTCTAGCAACAGTGTTAATTTCAAGCTCTGTTAAATACATGAAATAATAAGTCTACAATATCTTATTCAGAACAAAATTACAACCATTAACTGCTTCACCAATGGCAAATAAATTACTCTTTGACACATAGTTTGCACTGTTCAGGCAAAATGAGGATGCTGGAGAAAAGGAAATCTTTGGATCCACCTCCATCTCTATTCCCTGGGCCTCCTAGGCTTTCTGCCTGTTTTTCATTCTTCCTTTTCTTAGCTCCATGTTATAGACTGTCTTCCTGCCTCATCTTCTAAACTCACTCAAACCCGCCATTACTAATTATCTTGTTTACAACCCTACCCTTTTATTTCCTCAGACACCAATTTTGCTTCTACCACAGTGACTCTCTGCCTTATATTTGCATATCAGTAAACTGAAGTTTGCTAAAGTAAAGATTGCACACCCACTCCTAGAGTTCCTTATTCCTAATCCTGCACTAAAGTTAACTCAAGATGGTTCAAAGACCTAGAAATTAGATCAGAAACTTTGAAATTTCTACAAGAGGGCATAGGATAAACACTCCAACATATAGGTACAGGTAAAACTTCCTCAATAAGCTCAAGAAATTAAAACAAGAATTAATGAATGGGATATAATTAAAGAGCTTCTGCATAGCAAAGGATACCATCAAGAATCTACAGAGAGAGCCTACAGAATAGGAGATTTTCACCACCTATCCATCAGATAAATTCTAATATCTAGAACATACAAACAGCTTAAAAAGCTTAACACTAAAAATAAATAAATAAATAAATAAATAAAATAGGCAACCCAACTGAACCTCTAGAGTCTTTTCACAAGAAGTACAAATGGCCAACAAAATACAAAATGTGTTCAATATCTTTAGCAATCAGGTAAATGCAAATTAAAACTATACTGAGATTCCACCTAACTCCAGTTAGAATGGTAATCATTAAAAACACAAATAATAATAAATGTTGGTGAGGTTGTGGAGAAATAGGAACTCTATTACAATGCTGATGGGACTGCAAACTAGTACAGCTGCTATGGAGATCAACGTGGAGGTTACTCAAAAATTGGGAATCTAACCACCATATTTTGCATTTCTAAGAAGTTTCTAAGGGATGATGATGATACTGGTCAAGAGAAGCCTTTGAAAGTCACTACTCCACTGCTTGGCTCGGCGGTGCACACCTATTTTCCCAATACTTGGGAGGCTGAGACAGAAGGACTTCAGGTTCCAGGCCAGCGACAAAAATTTAGCAAGACTCTCAATAACTTAGTGAGACCCTGTATCAAAAAATATATTTAAAAGGCTAGGGATGTAGCTCTGATGTAGAATTCTCCAGGACTCAATCTCTAGTACAAAAACTCTACTTTATCAGAGGGACCCAGAATCAGAAGAGGTTTGGGCTCAGTATTCAGTTATTTTGCTGTAGGTAACCTATGATAATCTTTTGGCTAAGTCCCTAGTGGTTTGCTCTAGATAATTAGTTCTAACTGAACTTTTCATCAGAGTGTAATACCCTTCCAGACTCCTTCTCATCTCCTCACCTAGTTCTTCTTGCCTATTCATTAAACATTCATACTTGGACTGATTATGTTTTCCCTATCTTCCTCTTCAGTTCCTGCTAAATACCAATAGTGTCTACTGGGAAGCAGTGTGGGTTGGTGGAGGGGAAGAATCAAATGAGTTGAGAAGTCAGACAGATCAAGGTGTAATCATCTGCCCTCCTGCCTCCTCTTGTATGGTCCCTAATTTTCTCACTGAATTTGTTTCATTACCTTGAAAATCAAGCTAAACAATATTTAGCTACCAGTTCTGTTATGAAAAACACTTAAATTAACAACAAGTTCTTGAATGTAGGAGCACATCTCCTGAAAATTTGTCAAAGTGTAGATTTCCAGCTTCATCCCTAGATGCTCTCATCTCAGAGCTGGGATGGAGCTCAGGAATTTACAAGTGATGCTCAATCCCCAGGAAATGCTTCCAAGGCTGTTGCTGGTATGTATTTTGAAATCCATTAAACTGATTAGAATGACCAGCTTTTCAAAGGATCTAGCCATCTCTAGTGAGTCAAAATGCTTTTTCTTTTCTTACGTGGCCTTCATGATCTTAATTATTTGAATAGATCCGTAAGAACTTTCTCACCCTGAAATCTCCTTTACCTGATTGCTCTAAATTTGACATGTTTATCTACCTATTCAGAAATGCATTCCATTTTTATTCTTTACTATTATGACAAATCTGATCCTTGTGGATGATGTGGTATCTTTATCCAGATTCAGGCTCTTAGTTTCACTCCCCCACCCTGAGTCTCTTTCCAATCTGCAGCCAAATTTGGATCATCCCAGAAACTCTATCCCCTAATTAGTCACCTCATTGGCAGCAGTGAAGGTGTGAGACAGGATGATATTTTGCTTCAGGTGAAAGCAGAAGTTCTCCTGAACTCTCCTTGTTCAAGAGGCTTTGAATGCAGTCTGTGTTAAAACAAACCAGCCGTGCAGGCACAGACTGCTATGTCTGCCCCAAACACTTTGAACTTTTGAAATGCAACAGCAAGATAAAAGAGCATCAGATATATTCGGAAACGTGTCTGTTGGCAATAAACCTCTTGTTTCTGACTCTGGAAAGGAGCTTTGAGACTCTCCTCTCTTTTCATCTCCTATGCCCACCTCCTTTCTACATGCTGTGTGGAGGCACTCTCATATACTACTCCTCTGCCCTATTGTGCCCAGCTAAAAGGAGACAAGAAAAAGATCAAGAGGTACTCTCTAGTGATAAAAGCCAGTGTGTTCTATTTATAATACCTTGCTCTTCTACTATGTGTCTCATCCGGAAACCTCCCACCACTATCCAAGTGCTCTGCAGAACTTGCTATTGTCCTTGGTTCCTAGGTGGAGACTGACTCCTTGTGATATTGCATCTCATTAATAGCAGGACTAATTTAAAGGATCTGTTTGCTTGTTTGGAGGTGCTCTGATTTCTCTAAAGTATATTAATTGTTTAAAGTACAGTGTAAAAGGAAATGTAATTTATGAATTTAAATATAGTTTGTGTACAAGAGTGACCTCTCAGAAAGAATTTTGGAATATTTACTTTAGGACAAACTTCATATGATGCATGATAAATGGCAGAATGAGTGATTACTTAAAAATCAATTTTAAATAACATACTATAAGGAAATCCACATTAAGAGGTTAGTACACTTAAAATACACTAAGACTCTAAAGCTCATTGTGAAGTTAAATAGTGATCTATAGTTTTTTTTTCTATAATTTTTGTGGTATTGGGGAATTAAGGTTGTTCTATCTCTGTAATACAACCCCAACTCTGTTTTATTTTATTTGTTATTTTGAAACAAGTTGCAATCTTCCTGCATCAGCCTTCTGCATGCTGAGATTAGGGCATGTGTGACCAGGCCATGCTGAAAGTTATACGTTAAATATATAAAGCCCATATCCAAATAAACTGGACATCTAGAGAAAGAGAGCAACTTCCAGAATGATACTCTTCTTGTGTAGTGTTTCAAAGAGTGTTAGACATCCAGTGTGGAACTACGGCCAGTTCACCACCTTAAGGCTGATGCAATAGAATGAGATGAATCTGAGGTGAAAGACTTGACCCCTTATTCCACACATTTTACCAGTCCTCTTTTTATCCAAATATTTCCTCACATTGACTTGTATTTTTTTTCATGACACTAATACAAATTAAAATTTCTAAAGTAGATTTTACTTTAAGTGACCTTGTACTTCTGTAATTCATTAAAAGTTGATCAATCAACAGAGGATCTTTATTTTCATTGGGAAGAAATTAGGCAAATTGCAATTTCTACATTCAGAGACTGGAATCCATTTGTAGGAATGCCATCCATCATTGGGAGTACACCGATATTCATTGGCTGTCTCCTCTGGTGCTTGGTCATACATTATTTTGTTGAAATCATATGGTTTTGTATCAAATACCAATAATTCAGCCTTCCGTATTGGATTAGAATTTTAGGGAGGTTGGATAACTTGTTTACATTTATGCTACTGGCCAGAGCTAGTATCAGAATCCAAACATGACAAGATAAAAACAAAACAAAACAAAAAGTCACCTATGTTGTCTGTTCCTGGCACTCATTGACTCTATCTTTAATAATGACAGGAACACTCTGGCTTGATCATATAGTTGGCTTAGTCATATAGGTGTGTGTGTGTGTGTGTGTGTGTGTGTATGTGTGTGTGTGTGTGTGTGTGTGTGTGTGTGTGTGTGTAGAATAAAATAAGGGAGAGTCCTACAAAATTATATTATGCATAATTTTCAAATATCTTGTCAGGCATTAGGGCAGGAAGAATAAATTGTCCTAAAATATTGATCTGGAATTGAATTCCATTTTACATTTAAATAAAAATTATATTTTTGGTTGAATTTTTATACTACCAATTTTTCTGGAAATGCAAGCAAAATGTAAATTGAGGCAAAGTTTTACTTCTTGGTTGTTGCTAAGAGAGCTCCCGGGGATTGTTCAGAGCATTGATAAAGCTCACCATGAGCAGAAGTGCTGTAACATTTGAATTGGTAATACAGTACACCTGTTTTAGCAGCTTCTGTAGCTATATTTTCATTAAGATTCTGGGTACAGAGGAAAGCATTTATTTCTCCATGTATTCCACTATTGAACTGCCTGGTAATTTACATATTGGAAAGCATATTATTTCATTGTAAATTACTTGCCTTTTGTTTCTCTTTTATATTGCCCCTCAAGTAATATTTTAATATTTAGATTATCTATAAATTTTATTTCAAAACACTGAAAGAAACACTGATTGCAAAAACATGTATTGTCACTAAAGGATGGAGAGCCCTGAGAGGAGCTCTTGGTTGTCTGCATAAGTTCTTTGTTTTTTTTTAAATTTCTCTAATTGTATTAGTCAGCTTTCCATCACTATGACAAAATTCCAGAGATAATTACCATATGTTATAAAGACAAAAGGCTTGTTTCAGCTCACAGGTTCAGATCTATGATTGGAGTAAATTGTTTTCAGGCCTGAATAGGGGGTGCCGGATGGCAAGGGTTGGTCAGTGGAGCCTGTGCCAGCTTTCTGCACTGTGAGAAAATATCAGATATACACAACCTGCAGGAGAAAGGGTTGATTTGGGCTCATGATTTCAGAGGTTTTAGTTTGTGATTGGTTTTGGGCCTGTGATAGAACTGTACCTGCTGATGAGGAACATTTGTGGGGGAAGTTACTCACCTTGCAGCAGATCTAATATTCACTTCAAGGGTATGCCCCCAATCATCTGTCTTCCTTTTCTAGATCCAACCTTCAGGAGGTTCTTCCACCTCCCAATTGTGCTACAGGCTGAGCACCAAGCCATTCACACATGGTCCTTAGGGGACATACAAGGACCAAACTAGAGCATATTGTGTGGCAGTGTAAAAGGTTCCCCTCTGGTTGAGAAGAAAAGAAGGGATGGGAGAGTTCAGGGTCCACAGAACACCCCAGTAACCTGACAAGGCCCTACCTCTTAAAGGTTCTGTCATCTCTTAATGGTACCAGTAAACATCCAAACTGCACTACTAGTGTTCCAAAACAAACAAAACTAAAATAAAACAAAACAAAAATACATTCAGATTTATATCTTCCTCTTGACTGATATGGTCCTGATTTCTTTATTCTGTGTGTGTGTGTGTGTGTGTGTGTGTGTGTGTGTGTGTGTATACTGTGGATAGAACTCAGGGGCATTCTACCCCTGAGCTATACACCAGCTCTGTTTTATTTATTTTTGAAGCATGGTCTCATTAAGTTGCTGAAGACCTTGCTTAAGTTGCTGAGACTGGCCTCTAACCTGCAATCCTCCCTTCTCAGCTTCTCAAGTACTGGTATTTCAGGTTTATGCTACCAAGCCTGACTTATATGTTTCATTCTAATGGAAAGAATAGGTTTGTGCTGCTTATAAAGTTGTAATCCACATAATTTGGTTAAAACATATCATGATGATTAAAGCGATACTGTCTAATATTAAAACATCTTGTAAACACCGTTATACCTATTAATCTGGCAAAAATGAGAAATTTGGATAATGCTTAGTGTCTATAATAATGGAGGGCATGGAAATCCCATTGTAGTGCTATGGGGGTATTTATTGGAGCAGCTCTCCTGGTCATACCAAATACATGCATATATTTTGACTTTGAAACTCCATTCTGGGCATGTAGAGAGAATATATTTCTACAAATATATGTCAGGTAAGTACTCATTCAAGTCCTTAACATAATATATAGAAAAAATTTCATTGAAGTGTTATGTATGATAATTTTAAAGTGGATGCAAACTGCCTGGCCAGCACCAAGAAAACAGATGTTTAAAATTTAGGATTTTAACTGGATCTGGTGGCACATGCTTGTAATCCTGGTACTTGGGAGGCTGAGACAGGAGGATCACAGGTTCTCAGCCAGCCTCAGATACTTAGTGAGGTTCTCTGCAAGTTAGTGATACCCTGTTTCAAAATAAAATAAGGCTTGGGGTTTAGCTTGGAGATAAAATGTCCCTGAGTTCAATCCCCAGTACCAAAAAGAAAAATTAGAATTTTATGCAGTAGTTGAAAACATCGTAGTTGATATACACATAGGGAGGTGGATGAATCTTACATTCTAAGTGATGTATGAAAATATAAAAAATAAAGCATATAATGATGTGGTATTTTCATACATTTAAATTATGCAAATGGGAAGATGGCGATGGAGTGAGACATGTCTCAAGATGTGCTGTGAGCTCTATTCAAATCAGCCATAGAAGCAGCTTTTTGATAGAAGAAAAAAAGCAACAAAAAGGTGAAAACGCTAAGAAAACTGAAATACAGCTGATCAGAAACTGGAAGGCAGACCAGGGACAGCAAAGAAGCCCGTTTGTGTGGCCGAGGCCCTACACTGCTGAGTGGCAGCTGCCACTGAGCCAACCCCCAGAGTGGGGTCTACTAACAAAGAAATATATAACAACCTCTGCATCCCCACAGACCAGAGGTGGAGTGAGCGGCTACTGAACTCCTCATCCTGGCCAGGTGGCATATCGAGGCACCTTCGACAGAAACTAGAACTCATGGTACAATCAGCTTAAGCCCATGCAGGGCCATCCCAGCTCACCTCTTCCTACAGAGCCCAAGCAGAGATAATTGCACCGCAGAGTTTGAATAAAAACTGCCACAGGAGCAGTTTCTTGACGGAAGGAAAGAGAAGCAAAGCAGCATAAAAGTGAATAAAGCAACAGGGGAAGTTGGTCAGAATCTAGAGAGAAGACCAGGGAGAATGGGGGAGGCGGCGCGTGTATGGCAGTAACAGCCGTCATTTTGTCTGCTGCCCACAGCAGCAGGAATCTACCCAAAAGATCTGGAGAGGCCAAATCAGGTCTGTTCTTACAAACTTGCAGGGATTTTTATTTTGCTCCTTGCTGATGTTTCTTGTTTTCTGGGTTTTTTGCGTTGTTTTGTTTCGTTTTTACTCTGTTTTCACTTTGCATTGCTTCGATTTATGTATGTTTGTTCGGAGGATTGGTTGCTTTGTTAGCTTTTGCTGGACTCTAGAAGTCAACACCTGAAACTCACCAAAGACACCAATAGACAGGCAGAAGAAGTACCAGAGTAATTGCAACACAGTATAAAATACCATTCACAGAGAGAAAATAAAAATAAGAAACCTATAAATTCAGAGAAAGGGTGCAAGAGCAGCAAAGTTATAAATTTAAGAACAGGAAAACCATGGGAAGGAGAAATACTAAAGAAACAATGAGTCAACACGACCCCACAACAACAGAACTCAATGACACTGAATGGCAGAGCTTACCAGAAGGACAATTCAGATCTTTAATAATAGAAACGATACAAAACTTCCAGAAAGAATGCAGAAAGACCTGGAAAGAAATAAAGGAACAAATAAACAAAGAATCTGACACCCTGAGCAGGAATCATAGAGAAACCTTGAGGGAAGTGAAAGATGCAATAATAAAAGTGAAGGCATCAATACAAACTATAAACAATAGATTAGACCACATGGAAAACGGAATATCACTCCCAGAAGATGACCATTCCAAAAATGAATCCATTATACATAACCTAGAAAAAAAAACCTCGACAGTATGAATCCAACATCGATGAGATCTGGGTCAATTTTAAAAGACCTAACCTAAGAATAATAGGCTTAGAAGAGGGATTAGAAATTGAAACTAATGGAATAAACAACCTTTTCAAAGAAGTAATATCAGAGAACTTTCCAAACATAGAAAGAGAAGTTGACACACAGGTTCAGGAAACATACAGAACCCCCTTCAGACAAGACCAAAGAAGAGGTTCACCACACCACATAATAATCAAGATGACTAATGTAGAAGCTAAGGAAAGAATTCGAAAGGCAACAAAAGTAAAAGGCCAAGTGACATTTAGAGGCAAACCAATTAGAATCACTCCAGCCCTCCCAAACCAAGTCAAGAAAGCCAGGAGGGGCTGGAGTAACATATTCCAAACTTTGAAAGAAAATAACTTGCAGCCAAGATTCTCCTACCCAGCAAAACTCTCTCTCAAAATTGACGAAGATATACAAATCTTCCATGACAAACACAAACTGAAAACATTTATGTCTTCCAAACCAGCACTAGAGAAAATACACAAAGAGATTAACTACAAAGAAGAACTAACAAAGATTACATCAAACAAAGATTCCCACAAACTAAAGGTGAAGGGCTGGAATAAGGAAATTCATGCCAATGGAACTCGAGACAAGCACGAGTAGCAACTATGATATCAGGCTGGTTCAGCATATGGAAAACAATCCATGTAATACAACATATAAACAAGCTCAAAGACAAAAATCACATGATTATCTCAATTGATGGTGAAAAAGCATTTGACAAGATCCAACACCCATTCATGCTAAAAGCACTGCAGAGAATCGGAATAGAAGGAAGATACCTCAAAATCATAAAGGCAATAATACAATAGGCCTACAGCCAATATCATATTAAATGGAGAAAAATTGCAAGAGTTCCCACTAAATCAGGAACAAGACAAGGATGTCCATTATCACCTCTTCTGTTCAACATAGTACTTGAGCCTCTAGCCAGAGCAATAAGGCAAGAGAAGGAAATCAAAGGATAAAAATAGAGAAAGAAGAACTAAAACTATCCCTCTTTGCAGATGACATGATATTATACCTAGAAGACCCAACAAAGTCAGCCAAAAAACTTATAGAACTGATCAACAAATTCAGCAAAGTGTCTGGATACAAAACCAATCTTAAAAAATCAGAAGCGTTCCTGCATGCCAACCATAAAATCACTGAAAAAGAAATCCAGAAAACAATTCCACTCACAATAGCACCCTCAAAAATAAAATAATTAGGGATAAACCTAAACAAAGAGGTAAAAGACCTCAATAAGGAAAACTATGAAAAGTTGAAAAAAGAAATCGATGAAGACCTTAGAAGATGGAAAGATCTACCATGCTCTTGGATAGGCAGAATAAATATCATCAAAATGGCCATCCTCCCAAAAGTAATCTACAAATTCAATGCAATATCCATGAAATTACCAAGGTCACTCCTCACAGACATAGTAAAATCAGTCCTTAAATTCATTTGGAACAACAAAAAGCCCAGGATAGCCAAAGTAGTTCTTAGTAATAAGAACCATGCGGGAGGTATCACAATACCTGACTTCAAACTTTACTACAAAGCCACAGTAATAAAAAACAGCATGGTATTGGCACAAAGACAGACACACAGACCAGTGGAGCAGAATAGAAGATTCAGAAACAGACCCACGTGCTTACAGTCAACTGATTTTTGACAAAGGGCCAAAAACATATGCTGGAAAAAAGATAGTCTCTTTAAGAAATGGTATTGGCAAAACTAGTTAACCATATGCAGGAAAATAGAAATAAACCCCACTTTCTCACCCTGTACAAGAGTCAATTCCAGATGGATCAGAGACCTGGAAGTCAGGCCAGAGACCTTGCAGCTATTTGAAGAGGGCATAGGCCCAACTTCAACACATAGGCACAGGTAAAAACTTTCTCAACAATACCTCCAAAGCACAAGCAACTCAAAGGAAGATCAATACATTGTATTGCATTAAACTGAAGAGCTTCTGTGCAGCAAAGGAAACTATCAAGAACCTCAGCAGAGAGCCCACAGAGTGGGAGAAAATTTTTGCCAGCTACTCTTCT
>PVLC010030610.1:0-19386 GCA_004027655.1 Graphiurus murinus | reverse complement strand
TTTTTTTTGCGGTACTGGGGATCGAACTCTGGCGTTCTACCTCTGAGCTACACCTCCAGTCCTATTTTTTATTCTTTATTTTGAAACAGGGTCTCACTACATTGTGGAGGGCCTCACTAAGTAGCTAAGGCTGGCTGTGAACCCGGATCCTCTGGTCCCAGCCTCCAAAGTACTGGCATTACAAGCGTGCGCCACCACGCCCGCTCAGTGCTATTTTCTAACATGGCCCATGATGAACTTCTTCACAACTTGTTCTGCTTTATATCATGTGCAATTGCAGGAGATATTGTCCTTGACTTACTATAGATTTGTAACAAGCTATATTCAGAACATTTTTTCTAGTCTCCTCTTGGGAGAAGACATGACCTTCTACATAGGTCACAGAAGAGGTCTCTCTTCTTCAGACTTTTGGATAGAACACTGCATTCATATGTGTGTCAACAGTCACACGGATTATAGAATTGTGGGAATATGTTTCACCATGTTCTGACATCAAGCAGAGAACACTTTGTAACCACTTACACCCAAATTTATCTTTAAATTCTCAAGACACAGGGGCTCTGTAATCTAGTCTGGGAAATATGGGTTAGGGTAGAGTCAATGAAAAAAATCTAAAATAGGTCTCATTCCCTCTAGTAAAAACACTATTGAAAGTAACAGAAAATTAAATTAGCAAAATGAAAATCATAGTCCACAGGGTATAGGTAAAGTTAGTTGATAAGTTATGTGGTTACATATTTCTGCTCAATGTAAAAAAAAAAAGAACTTTCCAATTTTCTGAGCTATATTAAGTATATGCTCATATTTCTGGCCTCCTTGGATAAATCAGAAAAAAAGTTGATTATTAGTACTAACTTTCAGTCATATTTTTCAAATTTCAGCTGACTTGATATCGTATTAGTCTAATAATAAAAAATATGTAACTGAGAAGTTCATTATTTTTATTTGTTGCATTTACTTTTGGTCAACTTTCCATTTGAATTTAGCACTTATTATAATTGAGAACAACTGTAGCTTTCAAATACAAAGTGCACTCTATTACCTGAACATTAAACAAACCACTTAAAAAATGGAAAGCAGTGCTGTACATTCTTACTACTTCTCCAGTGTCTTTAAAATTTTCTCTGGATTCTCTGTCTGAATAGAAAAACACAAGAGATAATAATTGTGTTCTCCTTAACCATTAAAAAAGGGGACCTTTCACTAACTGATTACCTCTACAAATAATGTAGGTGGCCATTTACTGGGAGAAAGACAATAGTAGAGCCGGATGTGGTGGTGCACACTTGTAATCCTAGCATTTGGAAGGCTGAAACTGGAGGATCTGGGTTCGTGGCCAGCCTCAGCTGCTTAGTGAGACCCTGTTTCAAAATGATAAAAAAAAAATAGGGCTGTGGCGGTAGCTCAGAGGTAGAATGCCCCCAGGTTCCATCCCCAGTATTGCAAAAAAAAAAAAAAAAAAAAAAAAAAACAGACAATAGTATAGTTTTGTAGGTATTATTAGTTCATCCAATGAATAACAACCCAATATATATTTGCCCATTTCCCTCTCTGCTTAATGATTTCCTCAAATTTTGAGGACAAGGAAGACTTTTTTTTTGTAGCACTGGGGGGATTGAACCCAGAGGCATTTACTTCTGAGCTACACTCTCAGCTCTATTTTTTTTTTTTTTGCAGTACTGGGGATTGAACTCAGAGGCGTTCTACCTTCGAGCTATACCCCCAGCCCTATTTTTTACTCTTTATTTTGAAACCGAGTCTCACTAAGTTGTGGAGTGCCTCACTAGGTAGCTGAGGCTGGCCGTGAACCTGGATCCTCTGGTCTCAGCCTCCCGAATGCTGGGATTACAAGCATGCACCACCACGCCTGGCTTTCTCGGCTCTATTTTTTATTTGGAAACAGGGTCTCACTAAGTTGTTAAGGGCCTTACTAAGTTACTGAGGCTGGCTTCGAACCTTCAATCCTGTCTCAGTCTCCCAAGTACTGGGTACAGGAGTCTGCCACCATGTTCAGCTACAAGTAAGCAATTTTAAACTGTAT
This sequence comes from Graphiurus murinus, assembly GCA_004027655.1. Taxonomy (NCBI): domain Eukaryota; kingdom Metazoa; phylum Chordata; class Mammalia; order Rodentia; family Gliridae; genus Graphiurus; species Graphiurus murinus. The sequence goes on along the minus strand of PVLC010030610.1, from coordinate 17,345 downwards.
TAGCATTTAAGACTCTGCTCAAGGGTCACCAGTCTATTGACTTGGCTTCATCTCTACACTGTGAATAAGTTAAGCAAATAATTTGGAGCAATAAAGGAAGTGTGTGTGTGTGTGTGTGTGTGTGTGTGTGTGTGTGTTACTAGGGATTGAATTCAGGGGCATTCTACCTCTGAGCTACACCCCCAGCCCTATTTTAGTTTAATTTTGAAACAGAGTCTCTCTGGGTTGATGAGAGTCTCACTATTTGCTAAAACTGTCCTTGAACCTGCAATCCTATCTCAGCCTCTCAAGTACTGAGATTATAGGTGTGTGCCACCATGCCCTGCTAAGAAAATCTTTAAAATTAAGTCTGATGCTATTTATCAGACCATGGGTTATATCAGGCCATCTAGTTTTTTTTTTTTTTTTGGTACTGGGGATTGAACCCAGGGGTATTCTACCTCTAAGCAACACCTTCAGTCCTTTAAGCAGGTTCTTGTTTAAATTGCTGAAGGCCTTGCCAAGTTGTGGTTTCTTTTTTCTTTTCTTTTGTGGTACTGGGGTTTGAACACAGAGGCATTCTACTTCTTTTTTTTTTTTTTTTTTTTTTTGTGGTACTGAGGACTGAACTCAGAGGCATTCTACCTCCGAGCTATACCCCCACCCCTATTTTGTATTCTTTATTTTGAAACAGGGTCTCACGAAGTTGCGGAGGGCCTCACTAGGTAGCTGAGGCTGGCCGCGAACCCGGATCCTCTGGTCTCAGCCTCCCAAATGCTGGGATTACAAGCGTGCGCCACCACGCCCGGCTGGCATTCTACTTCTGAGCTGTGCCTCTAGCCCTTTTTTATTTTTCATTTTGGAACAGGGTCTTGCTAGGTTGCTGAGAGTCCCGCTACATTGCCGAGGCTGTCCTCCAACCTGTGATCCTCCTGTCTCAGCCTCTCAAGTACTGGGATTACAGGAATGCATCACCATGCCTGGCTAAGACCCTGTTTCAAAAAAAAAAAAAAAAGGCTAGGCGGTAGAGCTCGGAGGTAGAGGATGAACTACTGGAGTTTAGCAAGACCTTGAATATTTATTTCTGAAGTTAAAATGGGGCTCCCCAGGAGCAGACAGACAGAAGCATCCCTCGGATCTCTGTGCTTTGTGCTCAGTCTCCAGGGATTTCACGTCTCACTCGGAGCAAGCTCTAAAACCTTCACCTTCTGGAAGCCACTCCTCCGCTCACTCATTTTCAGGTGTGAACCCGCACACCCCCAGCCTCCTGCCTCTGGCCCTGCTGTTTAACCTCGGCTCCCAGGCTCCGCACGTGCTCCCCACTGCCGTGGCTTTCCTCCCTGCTCGCACAGGTCCCTCTCCTCTCGTATGTCTCCACCCTTCCTGAGGGAACTGTCTTTGTCTGTGTGGTGGCAGCTTATCTGCAGGCACAGAATATTGCAGCTCAGCGGAAAAGCTACTATGGGCACATTGCTTCCGTTATGTTCCTCTGAAGAGAATGAGGAAGAGTCTTATCAGAGGCTGGGAAGCTCGGGAGGGTCGGGAGCACAGTGTTGTTGGGGTGCAGATGAGCTTGACTACAAATTTATTACTAAAGAGTAATAATATTTTGCTTAAAAGTATGTCAGACTCTTCCACAATTTATAGATTTGAAAAACTGAAAACCCATCTATAAAATATGTAAGATGTTTAAAATATGAAAAGCCAAGCTGGGCGTGGTGGCGCATACCTGTAATCCTAGTACTTTGGAGGTTGAGACAGGTTGGAGGATAGCCTCAGCAAGTAGTGAGATTCTCATCAACCTAGTGAGACTCTAAATAGTGAGATCCTAAAATAAAGGCCAGGTGTGGTCTTGCAGGTACCACAAGGCCTGTAATCCTAGTACTTGGGAGGCTGAGACAGAAGGATGGCAGGTTTGAGGAAAGCCTCAGCAAGAAGTGAGAATCTCAACAACCTAGTGAGACTGTTAAAAAAAAAAAAAAAAAAAAAGCTGGGCATAGTGGTGCATGCTTGTAATCTCGGTACTTGGGAGGCTAAAAAAGGAGGATCACAGGTTCAAGGCCAGCCTTAGGAGCTTAGTGAGACCCTCTTTCAAAATAAAAAATAAAATAAGGCTGGGGTGTAGCTCAGAGATAGAATGCTCCTGAGTTCAATTCCCAGTACCAAACCCAAAAAAACCCAGAAACCCAAAAATTAGGGCTGGAGGTGTAAGGTGTAGCTCAGAGGTAGAATGCCCCTGGGTTCAATCCCTAGTAACACACACACACACACACACACACACACACGCACGCACGCACGCACGGCTGGGGGTGTAAGTATGAGGTAGAATGTCCCTGGGTTCAATTCTCAGTACCATAAAGGAAAAGGAAAAAGAAAAAGAAAAGAAAAGCCAGTTGGGTATGGTGGCACATGTTTATAATCCCAGTACCTGGGAGGCCGAGACAGGAGGATTGCAGGTTTGAGGCCAGCCTAGAAACTTAGTGAGGCCCTCAGCAACTTAGTGAGACCCTGTTTCAAGATAAATAACAAAATAAGGCTGGGGGTGAGGCTCAGGGGTAGGATGTCTCTGTGTTCAAGCCATAATACTGCAGGAAAAAAAAAAAAAAAAAAAGTAAGGTATTACATAACTGATAAGATATTACATGACCTGATAAGTAATATGCTGTGATCACACTTCTGCTACTCAATGGAGTATGTTCTCATCTTGGATTCTTTTGCTCTATTCTGCACTCTAATGAACGAACTCTGGACTACTCCTTCTCTGTATGGGTTTCAGGACTTGTGTCAAGTTTCTACTTGCCTGTTTTCACACATACATTTTTCCACATTCTCAGTTACACTATCTGGTCTACGAAGCCTCCCTTTTTATTCTTTATTTTGAAACAGGGTCTAAGTTGCGGAGGGCCTTACTAGGTAGCTGAGGCTGGCCAAGAACCTGGATCCTCTTGTCTCAGCCTCCCAAATGCTGGGATTATAAGCGTGCGCCACCACGCCTGGCTTGTTTTTGTTTTTGTGTGTATGTGGTACTGAGGATTGAACCCAGGGGCATTCTACCTCTGAGATACGCCCTCCGCCCTATTTTTTATTCTTTATTTTGAAACAGGGTCTCTCACTAAGTTGTGGAGGGCCTAAGTAGCTGTGGCCAGCTGGGAACCTGAGATCCTCCTGTCTCAGTCTCCCAGGTACTGGGATTACAATCGTGCACCACCACGCCCGGCTCATACTTGGTTTATTTTAGATTCAGAACATTTCCCTTCACAACTGTGAAGACATTTCCCCCTTATTTCTCAGAATCTAGTGTGGCTGAAGGATCTGTATCCTCCCAGTTTACCATACATTGGAAGTGTCTACTCCTAAAGAAACTTCAAGGGTCTATTTATTCTCAATGTTCATGAATTTCCCCAGGATCTTTTCCATGTACCCACTTGGCTTTGAAGCTCTCGCAAAGTGGTCTCTGGTGTCCCAACATTCTGGAAAACTCCATGTGTAGTATTTATTGAACAATGACCTTGCCTCTGTTCTCTGTCACTCCTTCTGATCAGATTTGGGACCTCTTGGATTGATTCCCTGTACTTTTTATCTTTTCTATATTCTTTTAAGGCAATGTCTTTTTATTCTGTTCTCCAGGAGATTTCCTAATGATATTTCCAACTATTCTACTTCATTTACTTTTGTTACTTAGTTCTTGTTTTTGTTTTCATTTTTTCTCATGGCATCCTATCTTTTGTTTTATGAATTAAATATTTTCTTGACTATTTAGATCTTAGCAGACTGGAACAAATTTATTCTAGAAGGCTCCTTTAGCCTTATCTAAAGATATCCAACCAGTAAAACATCAAAAATTCTATAATATTCTTGTGTATGCAAATACAAGAATATTAAATTAGGTCACATGCAGCTATTAAGAGTTATTTTATATGATCAAGTAGAATTTGCCTGGGAAATGCAAAGAGAGGATTCTACATATATTATATTCCTTCTCGTTAGGTAATACAAGAAAAATTATGATTCCAAGAGATGTTAAAAAAAAAAAAAACTGTTGGAATTTCACACCTGTTTCTGAAAACAACTGTTATAAATTGGAACTGAAAAATTAAATTGAAGAATACTTCCCCAGCATAATGTATCTTATATCAATGACTGATATTAAAATTAATATCTAAATATTAGATTTCTAAATCAGAGAGAAAAAAGTCTGCATTAGTGGCATACCCCTGCAATCCCAATGTTTGGAAGGCTGAGACAGGAAGATTGCAGGTTTGAGGCCAGATGTGATAACTTTGCACAACCTTGTTTCAAAATAGAAAACAAAAGAGGGCTGGGAGCCAGGCATGGTGGCACACGCCTGTAATCCCAGTAGTTGGGAGGCTGAGACAGAGTATCACAGATTTGAGGACAGCTTCAGCAACTTAGGTGAGATCCTCAGCAACTCAAAAAGGCCTTTTTTTTCCTTCCTTCCTCCCTCCCTCCCTTCTTTTCTTCCTTCCTCCCTCCCTCCCTTCACTTCTCCTTCCCTCTTTTCCTTTCATGTATGGTACTGGGGCTTGAACCCAGGGGTATTCTACCTCTGAGCTACATCCCTAACATTTTTATTTTGAAACAAGTTCTCACTAAGTTGCTGAGGCTGGCCTCAAACCTGCGATCCTCTTGTCTCAGCCTCCCAATTACTGGGATTACAGGTGTGCAACCACCATGCCCGGCAGGACTCTGTTTCAAAAAATAAAAAATGGCTGGGGGTCTAGTGTGATGGTAGAATGTCCTGGGGTCCATACCTAGTATCAAAACCAGAACAAAACAAAAAACAGGGCTGAGGTATAGCTCAGAGGTAGAGCACCCCTGGATTCAATTCCTACGTGTGCGTGCGTGTACACACCTGCATTAATTACTATGTAATACATCACAAAACTCCAGTGAGGCCAATGGAGAGATTAAGTAATTACAAGCTTTATCTGATAGGCACAAAAGGACCTTCTATTTCAAAATAGAACTCTGCCTTCAAACAGGAAATCAAACTGCCCACACTAGTCATTCATATCCTTGATATAAGACCTTGAAGACTTTAAACACAAGTGTACAATGTGTATGATACCAACAGTAAATTATTATCACTTATTAATATTGAAAGTTGCATATCATATTAGCTAGTGACTCATCTAGCAAAAAGAATGGGATATGGCACTCAGGCAGTTTATTTTTTTATTTTATTTTTGCGGAATTGGGGATTGATCCCAAGGGCCTTCTATCTCCCAGCTATGCCCCCTGCCCTATTTTATTCTTTTTTTTGTGTGTGTGTGTGTGGTACTGGGGGTTGATCCCAGGGGCATTCTACCTCTGAGCTATACCCTAGCCCTATTTTCTATTCCTTATTTTGAAACAAGGTCTCACTAAGTTATGGAGGGCCTCATTAGGTAGCTGAGGCTGGCCCTGAACTCCTGTCTCAGCCTCTAAGTACTAGGATTACAAATGTGTACCACCGTGCCCAGTTTATTCTTTATTTTGAAACAGAGTCTCACTAAATTGCAGATGGCCTCACTGAGTGGCTGAGGCTGGCCCCAAACCTGTGATTTTCTTGTCTCAGCCTCCCAAGTACTGGGATTACAAGCCTGTGCCACCACGTCCTCCTGTAATGCTAAAATCTCAATGTATTTGAAGGTTGTGAAGTTAAGACGGTGAGAAGGAGGGAGAGAAAGGGGCAGAGTTCAGGCCGAGACCAGGAGAATTGGTACAGCAGGAGTTGGTAGGGCCTGTGAGGATGACGACGGAAACGAAAAGGACAACCTGGTGTTGAGTATTCGGGAGGGCCAGTATGACTCTAAAACAATAGTAATAATAATAGTAATATATTAGCTAAAATAATAAATATGTATTTAGTTTACTAATACATCACAAAGCTTTTTTCCTCCCTCGCTTCATTACTTTCTTGTACTGGGGATTGAACCCAATGGTGCTCTTCCACTCAGCTTCCACCCTAGCCTTTTTGAGACAGAGTCACTAAGTTGCCCAGGCTGGTTTCAAACCTGCGATCCTCATGTCTCAGCCTCCCCAGCGCTGGGAATACAGGTGTGCACCACCACACTCAACTTACTTAGGTGTTTTCGAAACAACCATCATAAGAATATATAAACTGGCAATAGGAGTTTTTATCTCTCTCTTTTTTTTCTGGTGCTACTGGGATTGAACTCAGGGGCATTCTACCTCCAAGCTAGAGCTCCAGCCCTTTTTAAATGTTTTCTTTTGAAACTCACTAGGTTGCTGAGAGTCTCGCTATGTTGCTGAGGCTGGTCTCAAACCTGCAATCCTCCTGTCTCAGGTGTGTACCACTGTGCCAGGCTGTCATCGTCTATCTTTACACTAGTTGCAGCCACATAAAATGAAACTGAGAATTTTATTACCTTTCTCCTCTTCTTCAGTGGCACCTCTTCACGGGAATTTTATTACCTTTCTCCTCTTCTTCAGTGGCACCTCTTCACTTACACGAGGGCACTAAGCTAATCACAGGTCTGTTTAAATCTCCCTAATCACAGGTCTGTTTAAATCCAGTCATCTGTCTTTCACTTTGCTGCCTACCTGGGCATTTTCCAAGCAAGCAGAAAATCTCCCATCAGTCTGTTATCACAACCAGAATGCAAGAGATTAGTGACCACAGAGAGAAGCAGAATCAGTTTACAGCCTTTCAGGCAAGAGAATGATACTACTTTATAAGCAAGAAATCGGAAGCTCCCTGACTTTGATTTAGAAAACCTGCAGTTCATAATCACATTAAAGTTGGTTTTTACATGCCAGTTTTTGTTTCTTCTGTTGTTTTTACAATTTGAGTGTACTTTGTGGTTACACTCAAAATACTATTTGCTGAAATTTACATCTGAATTTACATTTAAAATATTTAATCCATAATAAAGTAGGACTTACAATTTAGGTATATCTGAGTTAAATATACTTTGTCAACTTCTTAGAAGTGAAAAGCATTGCTTCTATTTCTCCAGAGTCGAACTTAGCAATCTCACCCTGATAGTTAAGAGTTAATATACTTAATTCTTTTCTTTTCTTTCTTTTTTTTTTTTTTATTTGCGGTACTGGGGATTGAACTTGGGGGCATTCTACCTCCGAGCTACACCCCCAGCCCCATTTTTTATTCTCTTTATTTTGAAACCGAGTCTCACTAAGTTGCGGAGTGCCTCACTAGGTAGCTGAGGCTGGCCGCGAACCCGGATCCTCCGGTCTCAGCCTCCCGAATGCTGGGATTACAAGCGTGCGCCACCACGCCTGGCCTTAATTCTTTTCTTGACTGAGAAATAAAACAGGTTTTTCATTATGTCAACCCAAATAAAGAACCACATAGATCCCACCACTGTCACACTTTCACCTCTTCCCCCCCAAAGGTCGATGGTTTCTCAAAGGCAAGAGAAGCAGGCCTGAAGCTACAAATTTAGCCAGGGAAGGGGGTCAACGAACAGCTGTGTGGAGCGGGGTCAGGTGACCAGGTCAGTAGGCAGAGGCAGGAGGTGAGGGAGCTGAACCTGGCTGCTTATCAGAACCAGATCCTTAATGAAAACAAATCTAATTAGCACCACAAGCCAAAAAGAATGATTAACTTCCACTTAACATCTTACTAAAGAAACTGTACTAGCTGAACCCACTGTGGCTGCTTCGGTGCGATTCACGAGTCATTCCTGTGTGTGACTAAAGAGAGTTAGTTGAGTCTTTGTACACCTGTTGGCTTCTAGAGAATTATTGTGTGTGTGTGTGTGTGTGTGTGTGTGTGTGTGTGTGTGTGTGTATGTCGTGCAGTTATGGCAAATGTCACAGGGTGAAAATGCAATGTGATATAGACTGACAGGGAAGAAAATTTACAACGGCAGCTCAGGTGCTACAAAAGTTTAGGTTTATTAACTATTTTCAAGGTCCTTTTGAATATATGAAAACAGAAAGCCACATTTGCCACTTCCATGATTAAAAAAAAAAATCTATTGCAGATAAAACAGTCTCCCTTGAGAAGGTCTAGGGGGGAAAATTGAACTGTGGGATGAATTTGCACAAATTTAAAAGGATGCCTTTGCACCAAGACTACTCTTGTAAATTAAGTATAGATATTTTAGTCTATGAGGCTCTATTGGCTTTATTGTGTATATTCTTAGCCTTTTAAAAAACTTTCATCTCAAGCTGGGTGTGGTGGCGAGCGCCTGTAATCCCAGTACTTGGGAGGCTGAGACATGAGATTACGTGTTCAAGACCAGCCTCAGCGATTTAGTAAGATTCTCAGCAACCTATTTCAAAGATCCTGTTTCAAAATAAAAAATAAAAAGGGCTGAGGAATGTAACTCAGAGGTAGAATGTTCCTGGGTTCAATCATCAGTACCACATACACACAAAAACAAAAACAAGCCAGGCATGGTGGCGCACGCTTGTAATCCAGCATTTGGGAGGCTGAGACAGGAGGATCCAAGTTCTCGGCCAGCCTCAGCTACTTAGTGAGGCCCTCCACAACTTAGTGAGACCCTGTTTCAAAATAACAACAACAAAAAAAGTAGGGCTGGGGGTATAGCTCAGAGGTAGAATGCCCCTGGGTTCAATCCCCAGTACCACCACCACCAAAAAAAAAAAAAAAAACCTTTCATCTCTCTCCTCTCAAAATAAGAATAACCAGATTTTAATTACAGTAGATTAATTATAAACATTGCTCTACTCAATTTTGTACCAGCCTTTAGCATTAGCTACAGAGCCTCACAGAAATATTACATAAGAAGTTATGTAATTCTAGTACTTGGGAGGCTGAGACAGAAGGATTGCAAGTTTGAGGCCAGCCTCAGCAACTTAGCAAGATTCTGTTTAAAAAAAAAAGGCGGGGGGGGGGGGTAAATAGCTCAGAGGAAGAATGCTCCTGGGGTCAACCCCCTAGTATACTCCCAACAGAGGTGAAAAGTAGTGGCATCTTCAAAGGAGGTACTAAATTAGTGTACTTTTTTCATTAAGCAACTGAACTAAAAGTTCGGGACCTTTTAAATCAATGTTTTATAACTTTCTAGAAATTACTTTAACAATTTTTGCTAATCACTGTATTATTATTAACTGGAATGTCATAATACTTAAAACATCAATAAGTATCTAATGTTTTTAAGGTAGTCAGACATCAATAAGTAATTATTAACTTGTCTTTTACATACAATCTTAAAATGAAAACATAAAATGCACACTCCAGCAACACTCTTAGCAGAAGAGAAGGTTTCTTATGGTTCTCCAGTCACTAAAGGTAATAGGTCTCATGACACTTGGCAAAAAAAAAAAAAAAAAAAAGTTACTAGCTACAATAGCTATTTCTCCTATGATTACACTTTAACTCTGAAGTGAAAAAAAAAAATCTTAAAATTCAAATAGCAGCCTTTAATTAACTAATTAACTTATTTAGTGGTACTAGAGATTGAACCCAGGGGTATTCTACCTCTGAGCTATACTCTCAGCCCTATTTCATTCTGAAACAGAGTCTCACTAAGTCATTGCACACTGGCCTCAAACCTGCTCTCCTCCTGTCTCAGCCTCCCAAGTGCTGGGATTACAGGTGTGCACCATTGCGCCTGGCTCAAATAACAGTCTTTAAAGTGAGATTTTTTTAAAAAGACCTATATAGTAGTAACAAGGTTCATATATATAATTTAATTTTCTCAGTCGGGTGTGGTGATGCACATTTGTAATCTCAGTACTTGGGAGGCTGAGACAGGAGGATCACAGGTTTGTGGCCAACCTCAGCAACTTGTGAGGCCTGCTGCAGCTTAGTGAGACCCAGTTTCAAAATAAAGAATAAAAAATAGGGCTGGGGGTGGAGCTCAGAGGTAGAATGCCTCTGGGTTCAATCCCTAGTACCAAAAAATTGAAATTTTACATGAAAAGTAATTTATGGCACTTATAACAAGTTTTTAGTTGTTTATTTTGGTAGCTGTGTTTAGTGGTTATTTTGCATGTCTTTTTTTTTTTTTTTTTCCAGTACTGGGGATTGAACTCAGAGGCATTCTACCTCCGAGCTATACCCCCAGCCCTATTTTTTATTCTTTATTTTGAAACCGAGTCTCACTAAGTTGCGGAGTGCCTCACTAGGTAGCTGAGGCTGGCCGCGAACCCGGATCCTCCAGTCTCAGCCTCCCGAATGCTGGGATTACAAGCGTGCGCCACCACGCCCGGCTTGCATGTCTTCTTAAATTTCTGTGTTCATTATCAAAAAAGATTTAAAGGCATACTAGCAGAATTGAAGGGGAAATTTCAATCTCTGCTTCCAGTAACCCCTTAAGTATTTTTAGATCTGTAGGATGCACTTAAAGCAAATTTAGTAAAGAATATTTACTCTCCTTTATGAAAATATCAATGATAATTGATAAAAGTTTTTCTCAGTTTCAATTAAGCATTTACTGAGTGTTTAGTTCATGTCAGGCACTATGTAGAGCTTTTTAAAAAATGCTCTACTCCAGCCGTTCGTGGTGGTGCATGCTTGTAATCCCAGTACTTGGGGAGACCGCAGGTTCTTGGCCAGCCTTAGATACTTAGTGAGGTCCTCCACAACTTAGTGAGATCCTGTTTCAAAAATAAAGAAAAAAAAATTGGGTTGGGGGTGTAGCTTGAAGGTAGAATGACCCTGGGTTCAATCTCTACTCTAAATTTCCTGAATACAAGCACCTAATGTCTTAAGTCAAAGGCGGGTGGCACACGCCTGTAATCCAGTACTTGGGAGACTGAGACAGGAGGATTGCAGTTTTGAAGCCACCCTCAGCAACTTAGTGAGGCTCTCAGAACTTGAGACTCTGTTTCCACACAAAAAATTAAATAGGGCTGGGGGTGTATCCCGGAGGTAGAATGCCCCTGGGTTCAATCCCCAGTAAAACACACACACACACACACACACACACACACACACACACACACACACACTTAAATCAAAAGCTTTTCAGTAAATACTTTGTCTTCTAAATATTAGGCATAGGAGCCTGGCACGGTGGTGCATGCCTGTAAACTCAGTACTTGGGAGGCTGAGACAGGAGGATTGCAGGTTCAGCAAGTAGTGAAACATCAACCCATCAAGACTTTGTTTCAAAATAAAACTAAAATAGGACTAGGAGTGTAGCTCAGATGTAGAATATCCTTGAATTCAATCCCCAGTACCACACATAGACACACACAAAAAACTAAAATAGGACTAGGAGTGTAGCTCAGATGTAGAATATCCTTGAATTCAATCCCCAGTACCACACAGACACACACAAAAAACTAAAATAGGACTAGGAGTGTAGCTCAGATGTAGAATATCTTTGAATTCAATCCCCAGTACCACACACACACAGGCATGGCCATCAATACATAAAAATGAATGGTCATGTGTAGACATGTCTATATCTATTTCTCTCTATATAGATAAATAAAAATAGATACAACTTGTCAAAATGAATGGTCAGTATCATTCTTCAAATAAAAAAGCAAACATTCATGATGTACTTACAAGATCACATCAAAGTCAATCACTAAACTGACCAGGAGATAGGGGGAGGGTGGGTGGGAATTGGGGAAGGGTTAATGAGAAATATGTGCACGGATGTCTTTACCTGTACTAGCTTGTACCCAACAAAAATGTGTGATTAACCCTGTTGTACCCAAGAAATGTATAAAAATCCATGCTAAAAAAAAATTAAAAAAATTAAAAAAAAAAAAAAGCAAACATTCTATTTGCATTATCAGAACAGTGCTCATTCAATTAATCTAAACCACCTGTCTCAATATACTAGTAATTTGTACAATATTAAAAAGATCCAGCTAAAACATAACCTCTAATTCTGATCAGTTTGAGAACTATCTTTTCCAAAATGAAAGGGTCACTATAAACACAAAACCTGGTATTGTTTTGCTGTGATTAGGTGTTAGTGGCTGACGTCTCCACACACTAGCATTCCTCACACAGCTGTTAATTGTGGATGAGAGGGCTGACTCCACATCTGCTTCTTGCTTATTTCATTAATGGTTCACTTCCAGGTCCTCAAAGAATTGCAGCCTTTCTCCAAAGATAATGTAGGATCTATCTATGTCTGCCTCCTACATAGTGGGCTTGTTCTGGTTTGTCATTCTCCATACAATGCAAATCTGAGTGAACTCACATCTGTCACAGATCGACCCAATTCATGGGCAATCTTTTCCCATCGACCTGGGGTCCCTCCTGGGAACTTAACCATACTTCTTGTCAGCTGGCTGAGATCCTCATCTGTCCATTCAGGAGCCTGTAAAACATTAAAGAAAATAAAAAAGATAATTGAAAGAATGCTTGCTAAAACATTTAACAAGCCTATGATACAAACTACTGGTAATACCCTTTCTGCAACAAATACTAAAATGTACCTAAAATTTTAGATAAAGATTTAAGTTATATATTTAATACGAGAATGCAAAGTTCCAGCAGCCTTAAGATTTTCTTATGTATACCAAATAAGAAAACAGAAATACTGCAAAAAAAAGAGGCCTTGGAAGATACTGAAAAGAAAAAAAATGGTTCAGTTTTACAATAAAGTGAGAAACCATTATTAAAGCCTATGAAACATATTCTTGCTACAAAATGCAGTGCTACTCACAAATGTCAGACAGTTTAAGGTTTTGAAGTTTAAAAATTTGTACTTTAAAGAAAGAAAATAATTATTTTACAAGTATAAATGAAAATGTGAATAAGTAAATGTAATGGTTCAGAATCAGAACTGAGAAAGATACCTGTTTTTGTTCATTCAAGTAACAATATTCAATTTAAAAAATAATGTATTTTCAAGAAGGTTAACTGGTAGCACTTTATAAAACTTGGGAACAAATAAAATTAGAGACTTCTGTGCCCAAGTCAAACCATCCAGTCCCTTTCATTTTTGAGAAGGTAATGAGCTTCTAAAAGTTGGCCAAATTATTAAACTGAATAGATAAAACAAGTTTAAGGATTACAAAACTGCACAAAAATTCTTACAGCAGGCATAATCTCGGCATTTGACTCAACACTACCAGTGGTCAAAACCAGAAATGAAGCCAGGCGTGGTGGCGCACGCTTGTAATCCCAGCATTTGGGAGGCTGAGACTGGAGGATCTGGGTTCGCAGCCAGCCTCAGCTACCTAGTGAGGCACTCTGCAACTTAGTGAGACCCGGTTTCAAAATAAAGAATAAAAAATAGGGCTGGGGGTATAGCTCGGAGGTAGAATGCCCCCAAGTTCAATCCCCAGTACCGCAAAAAAAACAAAACAAAACAAAAACCCAGAAATGAGCAAATTACATAACTACGTGACAACTATTTTATACTACATGTTAGCACTAAGTCATCCCCATCAGAGGCAGTAACCACTCCAGTATACTCAAGTAGTTAGCAGAGAGATTGAGAATGCTTACCTTTAATTAATTAATTAAAAAAGGAGGGAGAAAGAAAGATGAAGAAAGAGAGAGATGGGAGGAAATATTTGAAACAAATACCTTTTCTAATCACCGTTTCCGATAATGAACGGGCACACATCAAGCAGTTTGCATTACACAACCATCAGCAGAGAACAGCAGTCAGAGGTGACTGACCCCAGGGACTATCTCCACAGCTACAGCAAAGCTTCTCCCTGACACTAATCCTCCTGTCATTCTCCAACTGTGCTCTAACCACACTGACATCCGCCTGCCTCACTGTGAGCTTAACGGGCCTTCCTGACTTTTTACTGTCTCCCCCATCAATGGCTCAAGCGTGCTCTTTTCACCATGTCCAAATGGCAGCTTCACTCCTAATCAAAGTGCACTGCCCCTGTTAAAGGGCTTTCCGAAAGGCTCTCCATTTGCATTCATTTGCAAAGCAAACTACTTTTATTCACTTTGTTCTGCTATCAAGAATGTTCCCTGAAGCAGATAAATGGGCATAAATACAACCTGCCACTTAAGAGTCAGTAAATAATAGCCAATAGTAGGGAGGATTTTATCAATCATTCTATTTTGTATCCACTAAGAGCTGAAAGCCTCAAACATATTCATCAGTACAGCCCCTACAATATACATGCATAAATTCACTTACAGAAAAAGGTAGCCTGCATTGGGTCTGGTTGGAATTTCTTTGATAGTTAATGAATATCAGAAATCTAATTCTCCATATCAGATGACTTACAAATTTACATGGAGGGGGTTTTCTTTCTTTTTTACTTCTTTCTTTTTGCCTTATTTAAGGAAAAAGCATTATTCTTATTCAAGTATCATTTAGAGGAACATAATTGGATTTTTAAGGAAATACAATTTTTATTGCTAAAAGCTGAAACTTTAATAAGAGTACAAATTTGTTTCAGAAATGCAAAAGAGGTAAGTTTTAAGTAGAATTTAAATACAAGCTTATAATACAAAACCATACCGTGAAGAACATCATTTGAAATTGCATGAAGATACACATTGGTGAAATATTCAAACTATATAGCCTATAAATTCAGTCTCATATTAAATCATTATCATCCAATTTCTGCATTAACTTTAACAGAATTTTGGGAGCAAACAAAATGGTCTAAATGTCAAAAAAATAAATATTGTTTCACATAGTAAACCAATTTTTAAAAGTAATTTCTATTTTTAATAGAGTGGCTTTTCAAATATACTGCATATATGAATGGGCATTAAAAACTAATTTGATTTTAGTTTTTTGTTAACGAGAATCTAAAAATATGGTAATACTTTTATTCCAGAGAGGGAAAATTTTAAATAAAATATTTGGATTGATATCCTAAAAAAAAAAAAAAAAAATCACCTATTGCTGTGACAAACTCTCCTTTTAGTTTCATAGTTGTTTCATGGACATGATTTTTATTTTTAATATTACAAAGCTCTATCCTAACTAGGACCATAATCTGAAATCTGAGAGAAGTCTTTTCCCAATTCATTATCCTCTCTCCTACAGCTGTAAGGCGCTTTGGTGAATGTGTAATTCCTTAGCAATAGTCAGTTGTGTCTTTAGAAGCAACAGAGCCTACTGTGATCCAGCTACCACAGTGTCAGGAGGGCGGCCATGGTGAGAATGTGTCCTCCCTGTTCTCATCTGGAGCCCACTGTAGCTGTGAAAGTCAAATGAATGCATAAGCATACTGCTTTGCCACTTAAAGCCATGTGTGTCTAATAGTACTGAAACACTGGGCCAAAAATTCATCTCTACAGTAAAGTAATGGGAGATACCACATGGTGTGGGGCCAGCTGTTGTGACTACACACGCATTCCAATTTTGCATCAGAAAAGGCCCACTCTGGGAATAAATCACCAGACTGAATACAAAATAAAAAGTAAGTTTTCAAATTATTCAATAACTGATGGGGAAGTTTAAATTGTATTACCAAATAATGTCCCCTTGGGGAAGAATTTTTTGTCATAAAACCTGCTCTGTTAAAAAATTTGGTGTCCTTGAAAAATTTCAATATTCTTGGGTTTTAAGGGTTGAAGAGGCATTAGGGAAAGCACGCTATTTTTACATAACCTACATACACAGTCCCCCATAGCTTTAGACCATAAAATGTTAATTACAAAGTATCATGCAATTTATTAGGTATTGAAAAATTATGGCCAAAAATGAAAAAATGTACTTATTTATATAATTATATAAGTTAAAAATTTGGATTCAATTATTTTTAGTAGGTTTACCTCACTTAACTCATAAGTTCTAAGAAATTTTAGCCAATAAAAGCATCCTTACCCAGCCGGGCGTGGTGGCGCACGCTTGTAATCCCAGCATTCGGGAGGCCGAGACCAGAGGATCCGGGTTCGAGGCCAGCCTCAGCTACCTAGTAAGGCACTCCGCAACTTAGTGAGACTCGGTTTCAAAATAAAGAATAAAAAATAGGGCTGGGGGTGTAGCTCGGAGGTAGAATGCCCCTGAGTTCAATCCCCAGTACCGCAAAAAAAAAAAAAAAGCATCCTTACCCAACATCACCCAGTTAAATATCAGATGTATAGCATGTATAGATGTATGCAGATGGTATAATACTAAGCTAATTATTTGCCACCCTGTAATTCTTTATTCTGTATACACTTCCTGTTTCAGAATGTGGATTTAGTTTTTAGTTACACAACTTTCCTAATGTAAAAACTGAATAGTTAAAGTGCCCTTTACAAACATCTATGTAAACAAATGGTGTGTTAACAACAACAAATTAAAAACAAATCACCTCGAATTTCACTCTTAGGAAGAAAACTCTTCGAGGCCTTTCTTCCTGACCTGCAGGTGGCCACCTGGCCTTTCTTCTGCCTGTGTGTCACTGTGTGTGCGTGTGTGTGTGTAAGGGGAAATCTCTGGTATTTATTTATTTATTTGTTTGTTTATTTATTTATTTATTTTTGCGGTACTGGGGATTGAACCCAGGGGCATTATACCTCCGAGCTACACCCCCAGCCCTATTTTTTTTTTTTCCTTATTTTGAAACAGAGTCTCACTAAGTTGCAGAGAGCCTAAGTTGCTGAGGCTGGTGCGAACTTGATCCTCTT
This sequence comes from Graphiurus murinus, assembly GCA_004027655.1. NCBI lineage: Eukaryota > Metazoa > Chordata > Mammalia > Rodentia > Gliridae > Graphiurus > Graphiurus murinus. The sequence goes on along the minus strand of PVLC010030610.1, from coordinate 892 downwards.
GTTTCAGCCTCCCAAGTACTGAGATTACAAGCTTGTGCCACCACATCCGGCTTCCTCCTTTTATAAGGATGTATCTTCTTATAAGGATATCAATCCTATTACATTAGCCCTGCCCTTATGACTTCATTCATCTAATCCCTGATAACTTCCCCAAAGGCCCCATCTCTAACTGCACTCACACTGGGGTTAGGGCTTTGACATATGAATCTGAGAGTCCACAATTTAGTCCATAACAGGGAAGAAGCACACAGAGAAAAGCCAAAACACATTTGTAATTTGACCCAACTGGTAATAAATTAAAAAAATTTTTTTTTTGAGACACTGGAGATTGAACCTAGAGGCATTTTACCTTTGAGCTACATCCCCGGCCCAATTTTATTTCTTAATTGGAAAGAGGGTCTCGCTAGATTGATGAGGCTATCCTCAAACCTGTGATCATCCTGTCTCAGCCTCTCAAGTACTGGGATTACAGGCATGTGCCACCACGCCCAGTTTAGTAATCCAAAATTTGCCAAAAGAATCTATGCAACAAATAAATAAAAGGTCAGGAATTAGCTTTTGTGTTTCCTATTTCACTGGCCTTAAGTTAACTGAGTATCTGTTGAAATAAACCAATTGGCAAAGCCTTCATGCCCTTAATCAACACTGGAAATTCTACTATGTTTAAACAAAGTACCCCTTAGAATCATAGGGAGTTACTAAACATAATATGGAGGGTACACAGGTATGCCTTACCTTAACACAGAAACTACTGTCTCGCCTACCCCATGCTTATACCGTCCATTGTTCTAAAATATCCCATAGTGGTCTTGGATTCTCGAACTCAGTGAGTAGTGAATTAAAATTAGGCCTTGGCACTTACAAATTGCCTTGATAAGATGGAACCTATGAT
>PVLC010030609.1:0-19381 GCA_004027655.1 Graphiurus murinus | reverse complement strand
TCCCTCTAAAGTCCCATTTTCTCCCTAGCTTCCACATATTAGGGAGCGCATTCTATTTTTAACTTTTTGTGACTGACTAATCTCGCTTAACATAATGTTTTCCAGTTCCTTCCATTTCCTTGCAAATAACATGATTTTGTTCTTCTTTATGGCCGAGTAAAATTCCATTGTGTACATATCCCATAGTTTTGTAATCCATCATCTGTTGATGGACATCTTGGCTGGTTCCATAGTTTGGCAATTGTAAACTGTGCAGCTATAAACATAGATACACATGCGTTGGTCTGATAGTTTGGTTTCCATTTTTTGGGGTAGATACCCAGTAGAGGTATTGCTGGGTCATATGGTAGGGTCATTCCCATTTGTCTGAGGATCCTCCATACTGTTTTCCAAAGTGGTTGCACTAATTTGCAATCCCACCAACAATGTATTAGAAAGATATAGAAAACTTAAATCAACCAATAAAAATCAAAGAAATAGAAACAACAATAAAAAGTTTACCATCAAACAAAAGCCCAGGGCCAGATGGTTTTCCAAGTGAATTTTATAAAACATTTATGGAAGAACTAATCCCAGTACTCCTCAAACTATTCCGTGAAATCAAAAGAAATGGGACCCTCCCAAACACTTTCTATGAAGCCAATATCACGTTAATACCAAAACCAAATAAAGATAGCTCAAGAAAAGAAAACTATAGGCCTATATCACTTGTCATTACTTTCTAAACAATAGATTATAAAGACTATTTGCATATATTTACATTAGGTATTATAAGTAATCCAGAGATAATTGAAAATATTCAGGTCACTTACATATATTATGTGTAAACCAAAGCCATTTTATGTAAAGCACTCATACATTCATGAATTTTGGTATCTATGGGTGGTGGTGGTCCTAGAATCAACTCACCATGGATACTACCAGACAACTGTATTTCTTTGAGTATTCTTTCAGCCTCTCTATCTTTGCCCTCTCCCTCTAAGCTTCCAATCATATAAGGGTTGGATCTTTTCTTATTGTCCCTGAGGTTCTGTTTATTTTTTCTACTCAGTATTCTTTTACATTGGGGTAACTTCTATTTTTCCATCTCGGGTTCACTGACTATTTTCTCTCCTTCTAATCTGTTGAGCATGTTAATTTGTTGTCATTTCTATTATTGTATTTACTCTGCCATATAGTTTTCATTTGGTTCTTCTATTATATCTTCAATTTCTTTTATTTTTGCAGTATTGGAGATTGAACCCTTGGCCTAGCACCTGCTAGGCAAATACACTATCACTGAGCTACATCCCTAGATCTTTAAGAAAACATATTTTGAGATAGGGTTTCACTAAGTTGCCTAGGCTAGACTCAAACTTGTAACCCTCCTGTCTCAACCTCCTGAGTAGCTGGGATTACAGGCACCCACCACATACTTAACCCAGTCATCTTCTTTTTTTTTTTTTTTTTTTTTGGCTAAGATTTTTTTTTTTTCCTTATGGTACTGGCTGGGGAATGAACTCAGGGGGATTCTACCTCTGAGCTATACCCCCAGCCCTCTTTTTTTTATTCTTTATTTTAAAACAGGATCTCACTAAGTTGCAGAGTGCCTCACTAGGTAGCTGAGGCTGGCCGCGAACCCGGATCCTCTGGTCTCAGCCTCCCAAATGCTGGGATTATAAGCGTGCGCCACCACACCCAGCTGGCTAAGACTTTTTTCATTTGTTTCAAGCAAGTTTTTAATTGCTTCTCGAAGCGTCTTAATGATAGCTGTCAAAACCTTTGTCAGAGCCAGGCATGTTGGTACAGGCCTGAAATCTCTTGGGAGACAAAGACAGGAGAATTGCAGGTTCGAGTCCAGCCTTTTAAACTTAGTCTGACCCTCAGAAACTTAGAGAGATCCTGTTTCAAAATAAAGAATAAACTGGGGCTGGGGATGTAGCTCAAGGTGAACACTCCTGGTTTCAATCCCCAAATGTACACACACGAAAAAAAGACCTTTGTCAGACTGTCGGATAATTGTAGTATCACTGTCATCTTAGTATTAGCATATATTTATTGCCTTTTTTATTCAAGTAGATACTTTCCCTATTTTTGGCCTATGACTGATATTTAATTTAAACAGACATTTTGGTAATTTTGATTAAGAGTCTCTGGATCTTGTTTAGATATTCTGTTTTGGCAGGCTTACTATTACCCTCCTCTGGCAGAGAATAACAAAGGAGGAGAGGTGCTTCCTCATTATTTCCAGGTAGGAGTAAAAGTTGAAGTTCCCATTTATCTCCATTAACATTTAAGTTGGGGAGGGGTTCTATAGTATACTACAGAATTGATGTGGGGATTCAGGCTCCCTATTATGCATATACTGACAACACCCTAGCTAGGATGGACAGTCATGTCTCATTACTTCTCCCCATGTGACTTTCAACGATACCACAGGGCATGGCCTCATTAATCCAGGGTGGTAGTGAAAGTCTTGACTGTCTGAAACTATTCAAGTGAGAGGGGGACAGGTACCTTATTACTGCTGGGTGGAAGTTTAAGTCCAGGCTCTTTACATGGTCTCCACTAACACTGCAGGAAAGAAGTACCCATGATGGACAAAAAATCCCAGATCCTCAGTTGGCCTTCCCTAACACCATCCTGGTGGGAGGTATGGGGACATTTAGATGTTTTGTTATAATTTGATGAGAGCAGATACCTGGGTTCCTGACTTGGCCTTTGTGGGCTGGGTGGGGCCACAGTTTTGTTTTGATTTTTGTTTTGTTTTTTTCTGTACTGTTTGATAGAAGAATTGTCACTGTTTAATGATTTCTGGGGGTTTGGCTCAAGATGGCAGGAGAAAATCAATTGAAAGAAGTTTCTCTTAGCCTTTCTGAGGTAAGCAAACAAGGCAGGAACAAGTAACAACTTATCATCTATAATAGGGCTAACAATCTCTGATCCATAGAAATAGTGCATTTAAATAAACGTAACAGTCAGCAGGAACAGGGCTGGCTGGTAGGGCTTGGTGTTACAGAACTTTTTCCTAATCATTTTCTGGCTCACTGAGCTCTTGAGATCACAACCTAAACTAGTGTTAGTGCATTACTCGGAAAGTGTCAGTACCAGTGGGGCAGACAAAGCCCACACAATGGGGTACAGGCATTCTCTTTTGCTTTTTTAAAATTTTCCTAATAAATACTTACTCTTATTTCTCTGTTATTGGTGGTATTTGGGGAGTCTCTTTTGTTTTCAGCATTTTGTTTGTTAGATTGATTTCTTTCCTCTCCTCTACTTTTGTATACTATCTAAGGTTTACTATTTATCCATTTAGTTTGGTTTTGTGCTCTAGGGTTTTTTCATTTCTTTTTGTCCTGTTTATGTGCTATTAGACTTGTCTAAGGTTTCATCACTTTCTAAATAAGGTCATCTCTCCATGTGGATATGTCTATCTATAGGTTAGTCTGAAGCCTGGTTCTAAGTATTTACCTTTTTTTTTTAAGAAATATATTTTCATTTTTATTTTTTTAATTGGTGCATTGTAATCATACATCTTTGTTAGGTACAAGCTGATAAAGGCATACATGCACACATTTCTCATTTAACCCTTCCCCAATTCCTGTCCCACTCCCTTACCCTCCCTCCTTCTCAAGTTCAGTTTAATAATTGACTTTGATATAAAAGAAGAAATAAGGAGAGAAATTTAAAAATTCCTATAAACAAGTGAAAATAAAGACACAACATATCAAAATCTATGGGACACGGTGAAGGCAGTGTTAAATGGAAAATTTTTATCAGTAAGCACCCACATAAAAAAACAGAAACACTTGAAATAAATAATCGAATGATGTACCTCAAACCCTTGGAAAAACAGGAACAAACTAACCCCAATGCCAGGAGAAGACAGAAAATAATCAAAATTAGAGCAGAAATTATTGAAATAGAAAAAAAAAAATCCTGAAGATCAACAAATCCAAAAACTGGTTTTTTGAAAGGATTAACAAGATTGACAAACTCTTAGCCAACCTAACAAAAAGAGAGAACAGTTCTAAATCACAAGGATAAAAGGTGAAAATGGGGATATCACAGATAATGTGGAAATTTAAAACATTATTAGAAACTATTTTGAAACTTACACTCAAATAAAACAGAAAACCCAGAGGAAATGAACAAATTCTTAGGCACCTGCAACTTACCTAAACTGTACCAAGAGGATAGAGAAAACCTAAACCAATAGGAAGCAAAGAAATCAAAACAGCAATAAAGGGCCTCCCATCAAAAGAGTCCAGGCCCAGATGGATTTTCAACTGAATTCTACAAGGCCTTCATAGAAAAATTAACTCTAGTGCTCCTCAAATTATCCCATGAAATAGAAAAAGAAGTAAAACTAGTAAATTCATTCTATGAAGCCAGCATCACCTTTAATTCCCAAGCCAAATAAAGATACCATGTGAAAAGAAAATTACAGACCAATATCACAGATGGACATAGATGCAAAAATTCTTAAAATATTAGCAACTCACATTCAGAACTACCTCAAGAAAACAGTTCATCATGATCAAGTAGCTTTATCTCAGGGATGCAAGGTTGGTTCAACATTCGCAAATCAATATATATAATTCGCTACATTAATAAAGCTAAGAACAGAAATCATATAATTATGTCAAAGAATACAAAAAAAGCATTTAAAAAATCCAAACTCTTTCATGATAAGCATGCTGAGGAAATTAAGAATAGAAGGAACCTAATTCAACATAATAAAGGCTATATACAACAACCCAAAGCCAAGATCATTATGAATGGGGGAAAATTGACAGAATTTCTCTTAAGGTCAGAAACAAGACAAGGATGCCCATTGTCACCACTCCTATGCAACATAGTACTCGAAATCCTAGCCTCAGTAATAAGATAGGAGAATCAAAGGAATACAAATATGGAAAGAAGAATTGAGTTATCTTTGTTTGCAGATGACATGATCCTTTACATAGAAGATTCAATAAACTCATCAGAAAGACTTCTAGAGGTAATAAATAGTGGCAGCAAAGTAGCAGGATATAGAATCAACGTATGAAAAATCATTAACATTCCTTTACATCAATCACAAACCCACTGAAAAAGAGATACAGAAACAATTCCATTCACAGTAACTTCAAAAAAGATAAAATACTTAGAAATAAATTTAACCAAGGAGGTGAAAGACCTCTATAATGAAAATTATAAATTACTAAAGAAAAAAATTGAAGAATATTTTAGAAGCTGGAAAGACCTTTCATGCTCTTCATTGGGCAGAATAAATATAGTCAAAATGGCTATTCTACCAAAAGCTACCTACATATTCAATGCAATGCAATCCTTATCAAAATACTATTGTCATTTTTTACAGACCTAGATAAATCAGTTGTAAAATTCATATGGAAAAAACAAAACACCTAAAATAGTCAAAGCAAATTTCAGCAATAAGAACCATGATGGAGGTATCATAATATGAGACTTTAAACTGTACTACAATAGAGACAGCATGGTATTGGCACAAAAGCAGACACAAAGACCAATGGAACAGAATAGAAGATCCAGGAAAAAAAGCCCCATAACTATAGCCAGTTGATCTTTGATAAAGGTGCCAAAGACAAAGACATTCACAGGAGAAAGGGCGGCCTTTTCAGCAAATGCTATTGGGAAAACTGGCTATTCATATGTAGAAAAATGGAACTAAATCTTAACCTCTCACCCTGCACAAAAGTTAACTCAAGATGGTTCAAAGACCTAGAAATTAGGCCAGAAACTTTGAAACTGCTGGAAGAAGGTATAGAACCAACACTCCAACATTTAGGTTCAGGTAAAATTTCCTCAATAAGACCCTGAAGGCCGAGGAAATTAAAACAAGAATCAATGAATGGGATAGCTTTAAATTAGAAACTTCTATGCAGCAAAGGAAACCATCGTGATTCTACAGAGAGAGTCTACAGAATGGGAGAAGATCTTCACCATCTACTCATCTGACAAAGGTCTAATATAAAGAATATATAAAGAGCTTAAAAAGCTTAAGTCTAAAAAAAATTACCCAATTAAAAATGGGCATCCAAACTGACAGATACTTTTCAAAAGAAGAAATATATATGGCCAACAAATATATCAAAAAGTGTTCATTAGCTTTAGCAACCAGGGAAATGCAAACAAAAGTACACTGAGATTCCATCTCACTCCAGTTAGGATGGCAATCATCAAGAATACAAATAATAAATGCTGGCAAGGATGTGGGGAAATGGAAACCCTGTTACAATGTTGGTGGGACTGCAAACTAGTATAGCCACATTGGAAATCAATATGGATTCTCAGAAGATTGGGAATGGAATTACCATATGACCTAGCGTTAGTGCTCCTGGGCATCTTCCCAAAGGAAATGAAATCAAAATATTGTAATCAGACATGTAATATCCATGTTCATAGTGATACAATTTACAATAGCTATGGAATCAGCCTAGATACCCATAAATGCATGAATAGATCACAAAACTTTGGTATATACACACAATGGAATTTTAATCAGTCATAAAGAACAAAATTATACCATTCACAGGAAAATGGATGGAATTTGAGAATATTATACTGAGTACAACCTGTCCCAAAGAACAAGTAGTGTGTTCTCTCTTATATGTGGAAGCTAGAGAGATAATTGGAAGTAAGTGCAACATCACATAGATGAGCAGAAACTCCAGGGGAATGACTGAAGGCAATCAGGGAAGGAAGGGAGGAGACAAAGTAATAAAGAACGCATAGTAGAAATAATGCCATGAACATTTAAAAAATGTCAAAGATTTGTAGAGTAAGGGTGAGGGGGGACCTGGTGGGGTGGGCAATAAGAGTTGTGTGCATATATTTTTCTAAGACTCTGTATCCCATATGATGTAAAACTACAATGCACCCAATAAAAAAATAAAGATTTCTGTCTTACTAGGCTCTCCCTTTCTTAATTCTTGGCTAGAAAGAGCAGTATTATTTTGGCTTTTTAATGCCCTTAGAATTCTGGGTTGCTAGGCTCTTTATCTCCAAGTCTGAGATATATGAGGCAAAAGAGAGAAAAAAATAGAGCACCATCATATTGTTCCTTTAGTCCTATAGTCCTATGACCGCAGTCAACTTGCTGTCTTCTTTTTTTTTTTTTTTTTTTTTTTTTTGCGGTACTGGGAATTGAACTCAGGGGCATTCTACCTCCGAGCTACACCCCCAGCCCTATTTTTATTATTCTTTATTTTGAAACCGAGTTTCACTAAGTTGCGGACGGAGTGCCTCACTAGGTAGCTGAGGCTGGCCGCGAACCCGGATCCTCTGGTCTCAGCCTCCCGAATGTTGGGATTACAAGCATGCGCCACCACGCCCGGCTTTCTGTCTTCTTTATATCTTTTATGGCATTTTAATGTTTGTTTTATGATATCCAGTAGTTTTAGTTTTACTTAGTCAGAGCAGTAGGGAAAATACGTCTACTCCATCTTCCTCTAGATTTGGTTTTTATTTATTAAAGGAATTCAAGAGAATTTCTGGCATTACCATTGTCAATAAGCACATGTAAACTATATCACTTCACTAAGAAATTCTCATTTAGAATATTCAAAGCTAAGAATAATAACTGCTACAACAAAAAGTACCTATCATTGATAACATCACTGAAAATGGTTAAGTAGGCAACTCCAAAAGTTCATCCTTCTACTAAAACAATAATTACATGAGAAAAAAAACAGTAAGAATCACATGTTTCAAAACTCTGGAATCTAATAAAAGTTTAAAACAACTAAGGGAATGCTTAATGAAAAAAAAAAGGCCACCAAATTTTGGTTAGAGAGTGTTACAACAGTTTGACTTAGCTTTCTCCCACTCCCAAACTCCCAGCTTAGTAGCAGCCTTGGAGATGCTGGTATATATTATTGATGTGCATTTCTGCAACCATATGGGCAATATATACCTTGATCTCATCAAACTATAGTTATATGTTTTTACAAGCCTAGTAGTTGCCTGAGGGATGGGTTCAGTGGCTTGCTTTTTGTTTTGCCCACCTCAGAACCTGTGGAAATTAGCTGAAAGTATTTAAAGGTATTAACCACAGTCACCTCATGCAAGTGATGACTGATGGAATAATCAATAGAAGGAATGAAAATTTGGGGAAGGAAGAGGCTGGAGAAGGAGATGCATAGGAGAATGAGGGCTTTGAAAAGCCCTGTCAAATACTAGGGAATGTAGAAAGCCAGGGACTTGCTGAGTAGTGGAAAACATGCTCAAAAATTATTTGAGAAGACACTAAACTTTCACCTGTGGCTGAGTTTTAGGCTCTACGCAAGTAGGATACGAAGATGAAGACAGTTATAAATGGTGTAGCTAAACAATGAAGATGTATACCAACATACCACCAATCTGCAAAGGCCAGAAGAATATTTTGGGGGCCATTTATGAAAACCTCTGTCAAATCACTATTTGGCCACTAAGCTAGTAAAAAATGAGTATTCATTAATTATATATGACAAAGAATGCAATCTTTAAAATTATTTTATAACATCTTCAAAACCAACAATTACAACCTAAAACAAATAGCAACAAAAAAACCTACGGAGATGCCAGACTGATTTCCTGAATTGTCACACTATAATATTCAAATTGTCTAATTTTTGACAAAACTTAAGTGGCATTAGAAAGAAACCAAAAGTATGCCTCATTCATAGGGGAAAAAAATTAATAGAAACTATCCATGTGGAAGCCCAGATATTGGTCTTACTAGAAAAAGAATTTAAATCGATTGTTTTAAGTATACTGAAACAAGTGAAAGAAAACATGGGTAAATAACTAAAGGAAAACAGGAGAACAGGATCTCACCAAATAGATAGCATCAATAAAAATAAATTATAGAATGGATCAAGTAGAAATTCTGGAGATGGAAAATACAACAATTAAAATGAAAAATTAACTACAGAGATTCAAAAACATATTTGAGCAGGTAGAGAAACAAAATAATAAATTTGAATATAGGTCCATCCTCTAAGATTACCCAATCTGTGGGGCAGAAAGAATATGAATGATGAAAAGACCCTACGGGATCTGCAGGAGACTAACAAGAATACCAAGGCATACATAAAGGGAAACCAAAAGTGTAGGAGTGATAGAAAATGGCAGAAAAAATGTTTCAAGACAAAATTGCTGAAAATGTATATATCAGTCATTTTAGGCCTATGTTAATAAACATAATGTAGATGCAATGTGTGACAATAACATCAAGTGGAAGGGATGGAGTAGTATAGGAAGAATACTTTTGTATACTACTGAAGCAAAGCTAATATTACTTCAACTAAACTGCTATAAATTTAAGATGTCAATTTTAACCTTGGGGTAACCACTAAGAAAATAACAAACTTATGGAGGAGAAAAAGAGAAGGGAATCAAAACGACACAATAGGAAAAATTATTTAACAAAAAAAAAAATAGTAATAAAGACATCAAGGGGAAAAAGGCATAAGATACATGAAAAATAAATAGAAAAAGGGCAGAAGTCCTTACCAGCAAATACTTGAAGTAAAAATTAATTCAACTGTCCAATTAAAAAACACAATCCAACTAAATGTTATCTTCATGAGACTCATTTTAGATTCAAAGTGAGAAAAGTGAGTGGATGAAAAACAGATATGCCATGACAATAATAATCAAAACAGAGCTGGTATGGCTGCACTGAGTAATGCTAAGTAGAAAAATATTATAGAAAGCTAGGCACATTGGCACACACCTATAATCCCAGTACTTGGGAAGCTGAGACAGGGAGGATTACAGGCCATATTCAGCCACTTGGTGAGACCCTCAGCAACTTAGCGAGAACCTACTTCAAAATAAAATATAAATAAAAAGGAATAGGTGTGCAGCTCAGAAATAGAATGTCCCTGGGTTCATTCTCAGTATAAAAAGAACTGTTATAAGAATAAGTGACAAGAAGGATATAATATATCCACAAAAGAGTCAATACATCAAGAATATATAATAATTATAAAGACATACATCTAACAACAGAGACCAAAATATATGAACCAAAATATGTCAGAATTGAAGGCAAAGATGTTATAAGTAATAGCTAGAGACTTCAATATCTCATTTTCTATAAACAATAGAACTAGACAGATCAATCAATCAGAAATAAAGGATTTGAACAACCCTAACAATGAAGCATACCTAAAGACACAGAATTCTTCATCCAAAAATAAGAGAATACATACTTTTCTCAAATCATTCTCAGAGTATACATCATTCTCCAGGTCAGAACTGAGAGTAGGTCACAGAAAAAGTCTTAATAATTTTTTAAAAGCCTCTGTAATTACACAAAATGTATTCTCTGACTAGAATGGAATGGAATGAAATTAGAAATCAATAATGAAGGCTGAAAAGAACAAATATGTGAAAATCAAAAAATACACTCTTAAGCAATTAGTGAATCAAAGATGCCATAAAGGAACTTAAAAATAAATACTTTGAGATGAATGAAAATAAAAATACACTAAAATGTATAGGATCAGAGAAAACAGTGCTGAAAGGGAAATTTATAACTGTCAAATTAAATTTATAGGTATAACTATATGAATCAAAGATCTTAGATCAATGATGAAACATTACAACTTAAGGAACTAGAAAAAGAAGACTAAATAAAAATCTAGCAGAAGAGAGGAAATAATAAGGATTAGAACAAAGATAATAAAATGATTGGGAAAAATGGACTATCAAAACTAAAGTTGGTTCTCTGAAAAGATCAAGGTAACTGCAATCTTTAAACTAACATAGATTCCCAAACTTATTGGCTTAATTGCTATATTTTCAGAAAAAATACTCAGCACCCTCCTGGGAACTACTACTGCCCTCTTATTTTTATCCAAAGCCCCCCAATTACACCAGGCTACTACTGTCCCCTCTCCATCTTTCCAGTGACTCCCTCTCCTGGGGCAGTAACAGAGAGAATAGTCTCACAAACTAAACTTACATGAACCTGTGGATATTACTTCTGACCTTATGAAGATTATAAAACAATACTTTAAATACTTAAATTATGGATTATATATCATATTGTATATCATAATAACAATTATAAAAGAATATGCCATCAAATTAGATGAACAAATTTCTAGAAACCCATCCAAAAGTTACTTAAGAAGAAACAGAAAATATGAGCAGACTTAGAAGTAAAGGTGTTAATTAGTACTCAAAAACTTCCCAACAAACAAATTCAATGGTGAATTCTATCAGATATTTAAAGAATAATTAACATGAGTCCTTTTCAAGCTCTTCCATAAATTAGAAAGGAATAAGCCGGGCGTGGTGGTGCACGCTTGTAATCCCAGCATTCGGGAGGCTGAGAATGAAGGATCCGGGTTCGCGGCCAGCCTCAGCTACCTAGTGAGGCACTCCGCAACTTAGTGAGACCCGGTTTCAAAATAAAGAGTAAAAAATAGGGCTGGGGGTGTAGCTCGAAGGTAGAATGACCCTGAGTTCAATCCCCAGTACCGCAAAAAAAAATAGAAAGGAATACTTCCTGACTCATTCTATGAGGCTAGCATTACCCTGACACTAAAGCTAAAGACATCACAAGCAAATGAAACTACAGATCAATTTCCTTTATGATTATATATATGCAAAATTTCTCAACAAATATACTAACTATATGTAGCCACATATTAAGAGGATTATACACCATGACCAAGTGAAATTTACCTTAGGAAAACAAAAGCAGTTCAGCACATGAAAATCAAACAATGTAATATATCACATTAATAGCATTAAGAGGAAAAGCACATAATCATTTAATTGGTACAGGAAAGCTATTTGACAAAATTCAACACCCTTTCATCATAAAAGCACTCAACAAACTAGGTATAAAAAAGAATGTGATAAACATGAGAAAGGGACATTTGTGGAAAACCTGCACCTAACATCAGTCAACAGAGAAAGACTAAAAATAATGCACCCTAAGATCAGGAACAGGACAAGAGTTCTCACTTTCAATACTTTTATACAACATGTATTGGATTTCAAACCAGAACCATTAGGCCAAAAAATGAAAGGCATCCAAATTTCAAAGAAGAGACAGGTGTGGTGGCACATGCCTATAATCCCAGTACTTGGGAGGCTGAGACAGGAGGACCACAGGTTTAAGGTAAATCTCAGCAAGTAGTGAGACTCTCATCAACCTAGTGAGACTTAAAATATAGGAGGTGGTGCTTAGTAGGAAGTCCTGAAGTCACTGGAGGTGTACCCTTGACAGGAATTGTGGGACCCTGGTCTCATCTTCCTCTTTGTTTTCCTGATTTATGAGAGCATTTCACTCTGTCCTGTATATCTGCTGTGATGTGCAGCCCTTGCCAGAGGCCCAAAGCAATGAACTGCTTGATTTTGAACTGGAACCTCTAGAACCATTGCCAATATAAATCTTTCTCTCTATAAATTAACTGCCTCAGGTATATCACTGTAGAAACAGAAAGGTAACCAACAGAGTACTTAATAGCAAAGCCCTGAAATGAATTGAGTTCTTATTTTCCAAAGTGGCAAGGAATGGCAATGTAGGGATAGAATATCATACTCCATAACCAGGCTTGTGCAGATGGGAACAGCTATCCAAGGTGAGGCAAGGCAGCCAAGTGCCTGCTGCCTGCTATAAGAAAGGAGGGAACAGCTTAGAAACTTACTGAATGTTGTAGGGCACTGTACTAGGATTTAGCACTCCATAGACAGTGAAGCCTTTATAGAGAGGGTTCCTGAAGTCTGGTTTCCTCTGAACCAAGAAAGGCCACACTGAATGTGTTTTCTCGTAGATTCTGTTAGAAAAGAAAAACAAGCCAAAAAATTAAAAGCAGCAAGTGAGTGATCTCAACAGTACTGCTGAACTTGGTATTTAGTCAAATTTCACTACTAAGTAACCCAACTCAAGAGAGAATAACAGGACATGATAGAAGTAAAATCAAAAGAAGTAGCTAATGACTATTGGTAGAGAAATACATTATCTAGGCCTTAATTTTCCAACCTATAAAATAAATAACATGTAAGAAAGAGTTCCATATAAGAGAGTCTAAGTCTAGTCTCTGCTGTGGAAGTAGCTGTCTGATCTTGTAACATTTCTAGCTTTCTGGGACTATTTTCTCATCTATATATTATGATCCCTAAGGTCTCTTCCAAATCTAGGATTCTATAAAATGAGGACAATTTCAGTTTTAAAATACTAGAATTTTTAAGAAAGAAATCCTTGAGGGAATATTTCTGCCTCTTCTATATTTCTTTTTATATAAAGGCGGCTTCTTCTCTCTTCAGAAGTTTTAAGGTAGCGAAAGACAACAATACTAGCAAGTATTCATGAGTGATCCCAGGTGGGCAACCAAAGATCATGGTATAATTTTTGCAAGATTGATTCTTACAATTTAGTTGAAGCCATGAGGAACTGCTCAATTAGCAAGGAAATTCCTTAGCTAACACCTCAAAATGCATGGGATCTACGGGCTCCATTGAGAGCTGTATGTAACCACACATGGGAAGGTCGTTTGCACACACTGGGAAAGAAAGCTGAAGGAGGAGAATAAAGAGTTGATATGGGTAATAAGACCTAACATTGTGGTCTAGTAGCTTTAACAGTCCTCATACTATTTCACCAAGGCCAAAGGCCCTTTTATATCCATCTTTCTCATGTGTTGTTGGTTAAAAACAGAAAAAACAACTTCTAAAAGTAATATTTATTGAGTATTTACTATGTGTCAAACATTAAGACTTAAATACCTCCTTAAATTTTCATAATAAAACTCTATGAGGTGTTTAGCCCCAAATTACTAAGAAGAAAGTGAAACAAAAATTAATTTACTACAGATAACATAACATAGCTAGTAAGTGATTAAGTTTGGATCTAGTACTACCTGATTTTAAAGCCCATCCTTTTCATGAATGAATGATACTTCTGCTTGTTTTAAGTAATTACTATTTTGACATGTGTTAAAATGTTCAACTTTTTGAGCCGGGCGTGGTGGCGCACGCTTGTAATCCCAGCATTCGGGAGGCTGAGACCGGAGGATCCGGGTTCGCGGCCAGCCTCAGCTACCTAGTGAGGCACTCCGCAACTTAGTGAGACTCGGTTTCAAAATAAATCATAAAAAATAGGGCTGGGGGTATAGCTCGGAGGTAGAATGCCTCTGAGTTCAATGTACAGTACCACAAAAATAAATAAATAAATAAATAAATAAAATGTTCAACTTTTGTTCTTTAATACAGAAATACAGAATTGTATGGAAAATAGGCCTAGATACATTAATCTCATTCTAAGAGGGGGAAATATTATGAAAAAGATCATGAGTTTTAATGCCTACTAAGTAACAGAATGAATGTTTCTAAAACATTTGGAGAGTGATAAATGTCTAGTTATGAAAAGAAAGAGAAATGTGCATTGAGACAACCAAAGGAATACAAATGTTAAAGCAGAAAGATTGATTATTGTTCTCTGGGTTGATAAAAAAAAAAACAGAATCACAGAGTGGTGATGTCATCTAGGCTCCATCATAAAAGGGCCAGAGAACTTGAGCTAACTATTAACATAGCCAACAGCTGTGAAACAGCTACTTCCCTATTTACTTTTCTATGCCTCTAAAATAAGGAGAATACTGTTTACTGGTGCTCTATCTTGTCAAGTTCAAAAAGGATTTATGTTTTGTATATTATTGGGATGTTAGTTTAAGTCAGGGGTGAAAATTCAACAACCTACAGGAACTGGGCAAGATAACCTAAGAAATAGGCTGAGAATAATAAACAGAGTGTGGCAAGAACTGTGGCCAGTATGAGTGAGTTTGTCTCATCCAAAGGAACAACTGCTTTTCAGTTCTAGGTGATTATTGCCATGAGTGAATGCAGGTCTAGTGTTTCCAGAGCCTCTGATTTTTCAAAATATCTTGGTACAGTGGCTTTTCTACTTATGGAGAAAAAAATCCCAAATTAACTGGACTATATGTGAAATCTTCTGTTTAAATGTTAGCAAACTAATTCCTATTCTGCAGACTAAACAAACCATGTCTGTTGAGCCAGGATGGGTCTATGAGTTGCCAGTTTGTAATGTTTGATACAAGTGAAAAGGACTATAGATAATGACTATTTATACCACGGCAATTGATTCTTTACAAAGTCCTTTACACATCTACTGTTTTATTCGTTCCTCATGATTTCTCTGAACAGTAGGCATTATTATCTCTATTTTTAACTTAAATTTGTATAATTTATCGGTGCATTATAACTATACAACAGTGAGACTCAAAGTGATTATATATGTATGTGTGTATATGTTTATTTCTATTATATTTATATATTTTATGTCTATTTATTTATATATGAATACATTCTTTGGTGTGCTTCCCTCTGGATTCTACCCTGCTCTCCACCTCCTCCCTCCCTATACATGTTAGAGAGATTGGTAGTGATAACAGATTTGATCTGTTTCTTTCCTCAAGCCTTCTTTTCCTCTCCTCTTCTCCACCCAGCTCCTATCCCCTTCTACTATTTTACTGGTCTCTCTCTCTCTCTTTTTTATCTGAATTTCCTTTTGTTTCCTATGTTCTCTCTAGCTTCCACATTTGAGAGAAATCATACCCTTGACTTTCTGAGACTGGCTGATCTCACTTAGCATAATGTTCTCAAGTTCCATCAATTTTGTTTTTCTTATGCTGAGTAAAACTCCATTGAGTGTATGTACCACCTTTTCTTTATCCATTTATCTGTTGACAGATACCTAGGTTGACTCCATAATTTGGCTACTGTAAAAACATGGGTATGCAAGTATTGCTGTAGCACTCTAACTTTAATTCTTTTTGGAAAGGTACCGAGAATCTGAGGTCCCAAGAGATCCCTGTGCAAACACCAAGTGCTTTATGCTTCAAAAGTTCTTTTCATATTTTTACCTCCTCCCCTTTCATGACTGCTGTACCAAATTCAGAGTGGTGGGTGCATTCTTTTTGCACTGACTTCCTTCTCCCTATTCAGTGTTTTCTCACAAATTGAATTTACCTTAGATCTTCCCGATCCTTTTGGCAGTTTCCAAGGAAGTTTCCGAATTGGCAGGAGAAAACATGGTCATGGATCTCCAGCAGGAAGTTTTCATTAAACTCGAAGGCACAAGGAAACTGTTCCATTAATTGCCAAATACAGTCTAGAAACTGGGTGAAGATAGGGGACACTTCTTTAGAGTCCCCATCCAGGTGGCCACACCTGAGAGACAAATAAAGGTGAAGAAAGACACTGGTTCGCATCAGGGATTATATTGTTTGTAGTAGACTATAAAAAGGTCACTATTCCTCTTTGCTGGCATTGTCAATGGCATACTTTATCCAAAATGTCAACCAAATTCTCAAAGCTAGTTTAATCCCAGTGGGACACTTAGTCACTGGTATCCTTCCCTATCATCTAAGCCCGTTGGTCAACTAGTTTACTTTCTCTTTTCCTTCTTTCGGATATAACTTTCTGCAATGATGGAAATGTTCTACAATTGTAGTGTCAATACAGCAGTCACTAACTGTCAAGCACTTGAAATGTGGCTAGTGTGACTGAGGAACTGAATTTTAATTGTCAAAGCCCCCTCCATCAAAATGAAAATATTTTTTTTTACCTTTGGGAGAACTTGTGGCCCATAGATATCCATTCCTTCTCTATTAAGATCTTCATTTTTTATACAAAAAGAAGAGTTTGCATTAGAAAAATCATAAAATGAATTAATAATACACACAAGAATATCAAAACAGTTTGTTGAAATGGTTGAACTGATAACAAAATAAAGTTCATTTCCCAAGTGAAAACTAAGTAAGGAACTTGGATTTCAATTACAGGCCTATACAGGTTGCCTTCAAACTTCATGTGCTCTCAGGAGAAATTATTCTGGATTTGTATTCAGTCTGTCTCTGTCTCTCTCTTTTTCTCTCTCTCTTGAATTTCACATGATGCCTAACAATCCATGGAGCCATAACGAAATGAAATTATGATAAGCATGGTATTAAATTCGACCTCTGAAAAACAGGAATCTAAAGGCAACATTTGAGTTCATTTCAAGAATGAAACTATTTCAACCACTGAAAGAAAATTTCACAGAAATGAGGATAAACCACAATTGTGAGTTCTGCTTCTTAGAAAGATCAACTAAGAAGTCTTGAATTCAGCCCCTGAAAAAAATCACGAGTTTGACATTCACAAAGATGAAATGTTACGGATGATAAGCCCATCAGCAAACCTATTTAACTGTCATCCATTCTGCTTTGTGAATTTTTGAGCCCTTCCTACCCCTTATAACAGCCTATTATATATAACTTACCTTCTGATAGGTAATAAAGTATATAGAATGTACAACTCTAAGTATACAGACTGCATGCCTTATTTAATGGAAAGTAGCTAAGTTTAAAAATGGCTATTTTGTCAATTTAGAATTCATTCTTGTAAAAAAGAGACAAGTAAATAACTTTTTTTATTCATTCGCAATCTGCCATTCACACAAAGTAAAATACAATCACTTGCTCTCTTACCATGAGTCCTTTGAATGTCCTATAAAATGGATCTAGAAGTATGCTGGCCACTGAGCAGACTTGTGCTGTGCGGTCCCATCCATCAGAACAATGGACTAAGACATTGGCCTTTTCTACTTTCACTGCCTGTGAAGAGAACAGGCAAAAAGTACTGTAAGACACCTTTGTATAGCATGCTAACTTAATTGAGCTGTCAAACACTGCCCCTACAACATAGAGACCCTCATCTTACTGGGGTACATTAATTTCTTCTTACAACATCAGAATCCTCTATGGGGATTGAAAAAGAAAATAATGGAGTGCAAAAGAAGAAGGAGAGCTTATCTAATAAGAAAAGAAAATAAAAATCAACCCAGGATGTGGGGTAAAATGAAAAACAAGGAGAGTTCTAAACTCACAAAACTTATAAAGAAGACATGGATCAATTCTCAGAGTAAGGGGTGGCCAGGAGGAGAAATTCATGTTCAAAAACATTGGTTATGCATTCCAGTCCTAGATTGGACAAGGATTTCTTCTAGCCATCTAGTCTTACTAATACAAATTCTTCCAACTTAAGATGGGGCTTACCCATCTTAGGTTGGTTTCTGTACAATCAGAATGATGTATAGATCTGAGCAGTTATTAAACCAAGGTAATTTTAGTATTGTTATATATTGATTATTCGCTTAGTAAATTTAACACTTGTGTATTCCTATGTGCCAGGTATATGTTAGATATTAGAGATACAAATATGAGAATCAGTTTCTGCCTCTGAAGAGCCCACAAACCATTCAGGTAACCAAAGTTAAATGAATAATTATAATATAGTGGGAAGTTACTGCTAAAGAGTAATGTGTAGCAACTATATCCTTTTGTAGAAGTCAAGGAAACTTGAACCTTGAAGAAAGAAGATATCCTCAGTCGATATAGGAGAATGACACTAATTCATTCATTTATGCATTAGCATAGCTGGCTAATAATTGTTCAGTGACTATAAAAGGCACTATGGTGTGCACTAGGAATACAAAGGATACAAACACTTGAATGACTGCAAACCATTGATAAATAAAACAATAAAATTCCATGGCAGGTACAACAAGGCACAAACGACAACCAGAGATGAAGAAGCAACTGAAAATGGGTCTTGTCAGATGAATAGACATTTGCCAGATGGAGGAGGGGGAAAAGACAGTCCAGGGGAACAATTAGAGCATATACATGGGGTTAAGTAAGGAACTCTTAAGTAGATGGGTTATAGTTGAGGCTGGGCTGGGAGTGAAAAGCGGGCCAGAAAGGCAAGAGTCAGACCAACAAATGCCCATTTTATCTGGTGGCAGCTTGGAGCCACAAAGGTGTTGAAAGCAGAGGATGCCATGATCATATGTGCATTTATTTTGTACTGGGAATTAAACCTAGGGGTATTCTACCTCTAAGCTACACGCCCAGCTCTATTTTTCATTTTGAAACAGGGTCTAAGTTGTGAGGGCCTCACTAAATTGCTGAGGCTGGCCGTGAATCTATGATCCTCCTGAATCAGTCTCCCAAGTACTGGGAGTACAGGCATGCACCACCATGCCTGGGCAGATGTGCATTTTTTAAAGATCAAAGTGGTGGCAGTTAAGAGAATGGATTGGTAGGACATGAGGTTTTTTTTTTTTTTTTTTTTTTTTTTTTTTTTTTTTTTTTTTTTTTTTTTTTTTTTTTTTTTTTTTTTTTTTTTTTTTTTTTTTTTTTTTTTGCGGTACTAGGGATTGAACTCAGGGGCGTTCTACCTCCGAGCTATACCCCCAGCCCTATTTTTTATTCTTTATTTTGAAACCGAGTCTCACTAAGTTGCGGAGTGCCTCACTAGGTAGCTGAGGCTGGCCGCGAACCCGGATCCTCCGGTCTCAGCCTCCCGAATG
>PVLC010030608.1:0-19156 GCA_004027655.1 Graphiurus murinus | reverse complement strand
GAAAGTAGTTTTGGTTGTTTCTGAAGAGGATTGTATTGAAGGCTTCTCCTCTGACTAGCATTTATTCACCAATGTTTTTCAAGCTCCTTCTTTGTGCAGGGGCTTGGAAAAAGATGAGAAATAGAATCAGACAGGTGCTTATGGTCTATTAAGAGAAAGAAACCTGTGAAAACCGTCACTGTAGAAGTCCAAGCATGTGGTAGCAAGAGTGATCTCAGTGATAATAAACACCAGTGTGCCGAGCCCTACACTTATGATCTTGACTATCAGCTAAAGCCCTCGGGCCGTCTCTTTAAGGACAAATCAGGAATTGAGCTGGAGTAAAGCATTTATGGAATGAGAAATGCAGAAATCATGGAACTTTCATCTCATAACTGAAAGCTTTCTCCTCCAGGGAAAGGAAAAAAGTTAGTCTTAAATTTCAGAGTTCTTTCTTTGATAATGTGATGCGTCCAGCCAGGGCCTCCAAAAGTGATTTGTGCAGGCAGTGCCAGGTACGGATATGCACCAGACTGAAGCCAGAACAATTAATGAGACAGCTCAGCTGTCCTGTGGTCCTTACTTTTCTGGAGGTGCTGGGAATCCAGCATGGTCTAATCAGTGGCAATTAACTTGCTATATGAAGAATTTTACCTTCCCATATGGACTTCAGATCAACTGTCATCATAGCCAAAAGAAGGAATTCTTCTAAAACTGGAAAGGCATTCATTTCTTGGCAAACTTTTGGTTTCATTTAGCAGCACCGGAGTTAGTAGAGTATGTCATTTGAGTTATTTAAAATCTAAATCCAAACTAGTAGCTGGGTGTGGTGGTCCACACTTCTGGTCCCAGTACTCGAGAGGCTGAGACAGGAAGATCACAGGTTTGCAGCCAGTCTCAGCAACTTAGTGAGGCCCTCTGCAACTTAGTAAGACCTTGTTTCAAAATAAAGAATAATAAAATAGGACTGGGAGTGTAGCTGAGAGGTAGAATGCCCCTGGGTTCAATTCCCAGTACTGAAGAAAAAAAAAAAAAATCCAAACTAGTAATTCTCTATGATCTACGACAACTGCAGAGTAGGATGAGGAGTTTGACCCGGTTGGCTCTGATGTCAGGGCTCTTGCACAGGAGGTTGCACTGTGACAATAATTGCTGTCTTTTTCTTTTGCCATTGCATATTAATCTAAGCAGTAACATAGGCCTCTAAATAGCAGAAGGCTATAGCCACAGCCCAAGTTTTGTGTTATAGCATTTACACCAGTGCAGGGGTAGGTGGGGGGGTGCAGTAGTTGAGGGCCTCTTGTAGGTGAGGGAGGGAAGGAGCAGCTCAGTGTGGCTTTGTGCTTGTGAGTTGATGGGTCTGTTGCTTTCATTTCCTGGAAGGACCCAAGAGACACAAGATAGTAGGGACGGGATGTCACTTGTAGAGGTTAAAAGAAATTCATTTAATAAGACTTCGAGTTTTCATTTTTTTTTCCTTCTGCAGGTTACTTAATTCAGAGAGGCATAGCAAGCCAGATGTGGTGGCACACACCTGTACTCTCAGTACTTGAATGGCGGCCAGCTTCAGCTACCTAGTGAGGCACTCAGCAACTTAGTGAGACCCTGTTTCAAAATAAAGAATAAAAAATAGGGCTGGGGGTATAGCCAGGAGGTAGAATGCCCCTGAGTTCAATCCCCAGTACCGCAAAAAAAAAACAAAAAACAAAAAAAACCTAGAGCTGTCTCGATTTTATAGTTATGTTAGAGTTAGCCTCATCAGTGACCCTTGTATGTATCATGTACTTCTTCTAGGGTTTCACATACTTTATTACTTTTGATTCTCAAATAGTCCTTGGACTGTATCCTCATTCAGCAGATGAAGCTCCCATGGCTCAGAAAAACTAGATGATTTGACCAACAGTAAAGTTGGAGCTAAAACCCATGTCTTCTGCCCACAACTTTCCCATTCAATGATATATTTTGAAATAGTGATCATATTCAGGAGCCAGGAAGTAGTTTTTCTCAAGATTTCTGTTATGGTTGTAATGGGACTTATTTGGGAACAAACTTCTGACTATAATCTAGAACACATATGATTAACTTTGTAGTTTGTTCCTGAATTCAAATCCATCTGGCATTTGAATTTTTTTTTTTTTCCGTACTGAGGATGGAACCCAGGGACATTCTACCTCCGAGCTACACCCCTACACCCCCAGTCCTATTTTTTATTCTTTTTATTTTGAAACAGGGTCTTGCTAAGTTGCGGAGGGCCTCATTAAGTAGCTGAGGCTGGCTGTGAACCCAGATCCTCCAGTCTCAGCCTCCCAAGTACTGGGATTACAAGCATGTGCCACCACGCCTGGATATTTGTATTTGTATTTTTTATTTTTCTTCTGTGTGTTACTGGGGTATTGAGCCCAGGAGCATTCTACCTCCAAGCTACATCCCCAGCCCAATTTATTTATTTTTAGTACTGAGGATTGAACCTAGAGGCATTCTACCTCCAAGCTACACCCCAGCCCAATTTTATTTCTCATTTAGAAACAGGGTCTCAAGCCGAGCGTGGTGGCGCATACTTGTAATCCCAGTACTTGGGAGGCTGAGACAGGAGGATCTGGGTTCGCAGCCAGCCTCAGCTACTGAGTGAGGCCCTCTGCAACTTAGTGAGACCCTGTTTCAAAATAAAAGAATAAAAATAAGTCTGGGGGTGTAGCTCGGAGGTAGAATGCCCTGGCTTCCACCCCAGTACAGCAAAAAAAAAAAAAAAGAATCTTGTTAGAATACTGAGAGTCTTGCTGCATTGTTGAGGCTGTCTTCAAACCTGTGATACTTCTGTGTCAGCCTCCCAAGTACTGGGATTACAGGTATGGGCTGCCACGTCTGGCTCATTTGAATTTATTCTTTTTTTTTTTTTTTTTTGTGGTACTGGGGATTGAACTCAGGGGGATTCTACCTCCGAGCTATACCCCCAGCCCTATTTTTTATTCTTTATTTTGAAACAGGGTCTCACTAAGTTGCGGAGTGCCTCACTAGGTAGCTGAGGCTGGCTGCAAACCTAGATCCTCCAGTCTCAGCCTCCCAAATGCTAGGATTACAAGCGTGCGCCACCACGCATGGCTGAATTTATTCTTATTTATTGAATACCGGTTACATGTCAGACATCAAAGATAGGATGGGGAACAGGATAGACATGATCCCCGCCATCATGGCATCTAGTGAGAAGAAAAATGGGCAATTGCAATATTTTAATCAATACTTGGGTAGGCAAGTACAGAATGGATGAGAACACATGGCTGGGGCAGCTACCCCCAACTGGACAGCTGAAGGCTTCCCAGAAGAAGGGATTTCTAAGTTGAGGACTAAAGAGTGAGTGAGAGTTTCAGCCAGGGTAGAATTGGAGTGGGGTAGACAAAGTTTCCAAAAGATGGAAAAACAACATGAAGGCCTAAAGGTGAGAATATGCTCTATGTTGCCTGCGTTCTTGTTTATGAGATCAAATTTCACGACTTAACTGTTGGGGAGACTTGGAAAAAGCAGCATGAAGGTTATTGAATATGCTCAGAAGATACTTCTCTCATGTCTTTTTAATAGAAAAAACTCGAGTCTCCATTGCCGTCCACCAATCCTTTCCTGGAAGACGAGCCAGTGCCAGAGATGGAGGAGCTGACAATGGAGAAGGCAGAGTTAGATCAAGTAAGTCAGCTTGGTGTTCCTACATGTAACTTTTTGGTGTTTCTTTCTGAAAATAGATTGGCTCGCTTCAGATGTGATCCTTTGGCTGTTGATCACATTCAGAGATTACAGCTGGGCATGATGGCGCGTGTCTATAATCCCAGTAGTTGGAAGGCTGAGAAAGGAGGATTGCAGGTTCATGGCCAGCTTCAGCAATTTAGTTAGACCCTTTGCAACTTAGTGGGACTCTGTTTCAAAATAAAAAACAAAATAGGACTGGGAGTAGTTCAGAGTAGCTCAAGGGGTAGAATGCCCCTAGGTTCAATCCCCAGTTCAAAAAGAAAGAGAGAGATTGAGATTACAGTGGTGGTGGGCTATCTAGAGGGCCTTTTCTGAAAGTACAGTCAGAAAATAGAACAGCTCTTCCTGCCCCTGCTTGCTTCCCCCTAAGAGCCTCACCTCCAGCGTTCAGCAACACACATAAGCTTAATCAGCCCATGTGTGGGGCCAGCAAAGTTCTCCTCTGCCCCATTCATTATCTCCTGAGCTTGTCAGCACAGCTTTCTGCTGTCCTCTCCTCTGGTCCAGTGACATATGAGAGGCTGAAAGATTCCAGGAAGTCAGCAGCGCCACAGGGTGGGAGAGACCTCTATGCCCACAAGCTGACCACATTAGGTCTGGAAGCCATTGGGAGACCTAGAAACATCAAGGTGGCCGATGGCATCCTCAGTGTTACTTTTCAGAGCACACTAGCCCTTTAATTTCCTTCAGATTTTTCTGCCCAGCTCTAAATTGCCTTTCCCTTCATCCTACAGAATGGCATTCTTGTTTTATTGCCATTTTATGACGAGAGAGTTAGAGCCATAAATCAGAACATTTCCTTTCTGGATAAGTGATCCTTATTTTTATTTTTTTTTTTTAATTTTCTACACTTGGCTAGTATAGGCTTATTTTATGGTATTGTTTTGCTCCAGACACCAAAAGGGAAGCTGGCTGGGTAGAGCAGCTTTGGGAAATGCATAGCCACACACTTTGTAGCTCGTCCTGAGGCTCAGTGTGCAATCTTGGCAGAAGTGAAGAAAGCAGAAGTCACAGAATGTGTCTCGCCCATTGATTAAACAATTGTAATAACATGGATGTTTCTCATTTTTGTGGTGCTGTATAATTTACAAATCTTTTACATGCTATATTTTATTTTGCCTTTTCAATGCCTGGCTCTCAGGTGAAAAAACTGCAGTACAAAAGGCCAAATGACTTGCCCGAGGTCACGTAGTTTGGAAATGGAGAAGCTAAGACTGGAAGCCAGATCTAGAAGTCAATCTAGAATTCCTTTCTTAGGGTACTCTCCAGGTTTTTTTGTTTTTTAGTACTGGGGCTTTAACTCTGAGGCATTTCACCTCTGAGCAACACCTCCAGCCATTTTATTTTTTAAACAGGGTCTTGGCCGGGCGTGGTGGCGCACGCTTGTAATCCCAGCATTTGGGAGGCTGAGACTGGAGGATCCGGGTTCACGGCCAGCCTCAGCTGCTTAGTGAGGCCCTCCGCAACTTAGTGAGACCCTGTTTCAGAATAAAGAATAAAAAAAATAGGGCTGGGGCTGTAGCTCAGAGGTAGAATGCCCCCAGGTTCCATTCCCAGTACTGCAAAAAACAAACAAACAAACAAACAAACAAAAACAGGGTCTTGCTAGGTTGCTGTATCCCATTGTGTTACTGAAGCTGGCCTTGAACCTGTGATTCTCTTGTCTCACTCTCCCTGACTCCCCCATTTATTTTTTGTTTTATTTGTTTTTGTGGTACTGGGGGTTGAACCCAGGGGTATTCTACCTCTGAGCTACACCCCCAGCCCTATTTTTTATTTGAAACAGGGTCTCAGTAAGTTGTGGAGGGCCTCACTAAGTAGCTGAGGCTGGCCACAAACCTGCTCTCCTCCTATCTCAGCCTCTCAAGTACTGGGATTACAAGTGTGTGCCACCACACCTGGCATGGCTCCCCCTTTAAAAACAAGCAAACAAACAAAAAACCCTTCATGTCTTATTAAAAAGTGGAGGACATAGAAATGAAGCTCCTAGGTAAAAGTGAATGAACAAAGCTAAAAGGATATCTTAAGCTCTATCCCAGAGATGTGTGGGAATAGACATAGTTGATTTAAAGCCATTATATAAATGGCTAGCTTGGGAGAAAAAAAAAGATTTCTTCTATCTGGTTCTTAGCTTATTTGTTTTTTGGTCTTTCTTTTGGAACTGGGGCTCGAACCTAGGATGGTGCATTTGCAAGGCAAGCGCTTTGCCACTGAACTATATCCCAGCCAGATTTCTTCTGTCTAAAGAAATGCAATTCTCAAGTCATGGGAGCAAAGACTTGAGTTGGATGGGTCTCATTCCTCTGGTGTGTTTCCCACCCTCACTGGGCCACCAGCACCCTAGGAACATGCTTTGTGCGCTTGTGCCATTTGCAAGACCTTGGTGTCTCCCTGGTGGCTGCCATTGTCATGTTCGGCATTGTACAGTTAAACACTCAGCTGCTCCTATGCTATGCTGCCATGAAAATTTATCCCTGAGCCAGATGTAGGAGGCTGGAGACAGGAGGAAACGTACTGCGATATTCTGTTTAAAAAAAAAAAAAAAAGGCTGGCGTATAGCTCAGAGGTAGAACACCCCTGGGTTCAATCCCTAGTACAATCCCTGGGAAAAATGTTTTATCCCTTTAGCTGATCATCTCTGGATGTTATTATATTAAATTATGATAGAGTCCCATTACCTATGAAATCTGTTTTGCCAGGTTAAATATATTTTTTTTCTCTTGGAACTCTTTACTCATCATAAAAGCTTGAAGTTACGATTATAAGACCAAGGCTGCCCATTCTAAGGACACAGAACACTGCCATCCACCAAAAACATGGGGAAAAGCAGAGTCATGTGCAGAGAAAATGCTGGACTCTGCTCTGCCATTAACTGAGTGACCTTCGGTCATCCACTCTCTCTAGTCTTCCCTGCTTCCTTGAGAGAAAGTTTATCCTATGGTTTTCTTTTTTTGTGTGTGTGTGGCACTGAGGATTGAATCCAGGGACATTCTACCTCCGAGCTACACCCCCCAGTCCTTTTTTTTTTTTTTATACTGGGGATTGAACTCAGGGGCATTCTACCTCCAAGCTACACCCCCAGTCCTATTTTTTTTTCTTTATTTTGAAACAGGATCTCACTAAGTTGCAGAGTGCCTCACTAAGTAGTTGAGGCTGGCCGAGAACCTGTGATCCTCCTTTCTCAGTTTCCCAAGTACTGGGATTATAAGTATGTGCCACCATGCCCAGCTCCTAGCCCTATTTTATTTTTGTTTTGAAACAGGGTCTCACTAGGTTGCTGGAGAGCCCTACTATTTGCTGAGGCTATCCATCCAACCTGCAGTCCTTCAGACTCAGCCACCCAAACACTGGAATTACAGGCATGTACCACCACACCTGCCTTGTGGTTTTTCAAACCGTTTTCCTCATTGTCCAATCAAGTGTCTCACTGGGGAGTTGAGAGAGTATAGGGACCTAGTCCCTGTCCCCAGAGCAGTTCCATTCTGAGTCACTTCATAGTGTGGAATTCCAGGTAAAATTTTTAATCCTGGGGTTTTATGTCTGTTTAAAAAAAGAAAAGAAAAAGAAAGCCCATCTGGAGTAGATGATCCACCAGTCATTCAAGGGCTGTTCTTCATTAACGATGAAACTTACACCCCAGTGATGAACACCTCCTCACATGTCACCCAGCCCCCACTCCCTCATCAGTACTTGTCTTGCCTATAGCTCGTTAGGTGGAGCCCCAGGATTTCCCTTTCCACAGCAACCTATTGGCTTCTGGAATTGGGTGCACAGAAAGAGCAGAAGACCTGCTGGGTTTGTAGGAGCTGACTCCATGGAGTGTCAGCAGGGAACCTGCCAGAGGCAGTTGTGGGAAAGGACCCATGGTTGCCCAGGGCGATCCAAGTCCTTGCCTTACTGTAATCAGCAGGCAGTTGGGCCTCAAGGTAAGAGTCACTCCCTGCTTACTCTTGTGGTTTATGACTCGTGGCTGGGAGGGAGAGTCAACTTGAGAAGTGATTTGCAGTTTATAAGAGGGCTTGAGCAATTAGTTGCCAAGATATTTCCAATGATAAAAAAATGACATCTGAAGCTGGGCATGGTGGCGTACGCTTGTAATCCCAGTACTTGGGAGGTTGAGACCAGAAGATCCAGGGTTCGCGGCCAGCCTTAGCTACTCAGTGAGGCCCTCTGCAACTTAGTGAGACCCTGTTTCAAAATAAAGAATGAAAAAATAGGGCTGAGGGTATAGCTCGGAGGTAGAATGCCCCTGGGTTCAATCCTCAGTACCACAAAAAAATAAAATAAAAAGATGTCTGAAAGGGGACCAAGGGCTCCAAAAGAGGGAGAAGTTTTAAAATGTATCCTTCTGGTGATTTGGGCAGTTAGGTTTAATCTGTTTACACTGGATAGTAATAAAAGGAAATGGTACCAGCTGCAGACCTCCTTACTGTGACAACAGTAACCTTTTATTATTTCATCAAACTCCAGGAGGAAATAGCTTAAACATCTGCAGCTTTTGGATAGAATTCACACTCTCAGAAATCCAGCCTGAATGCTACTGCTAAATGACTTAATGTATTCTTTAAGCTGGGATCAACCATTTGGGGAGTTGCATAGTGCAGAGGGAGATACCGGTCTGAGCCGAAATTCCAGCACCTATTATCTAAACATGAGCACATTCATAAAGCAGTTATAGGCAGGAGGGAGCCCCGTGGGGGAAGAAAAGTAAGAAAAGAAGCTTAGGCAGTCCCTCCCGTTGTTTCCTTCTTGCTTCAGCTCACACTAAAAACTCTGCAAGAGGACCTCAGTGCTGTGGTGACAGGACCCAGGGCCTCTCCTCACTGTAAACAAGTGGGCAGAGGCAGGAGGGCGCAGCCCTGTCTGGTCATGTAGCTTTCCGAGTGGTCTGTGGGGGCCTCCTCAGTGAGCATGGCCTGTGAAGACTGATCAGGATGAGTTTGTTTTTGATACCATGAGGCCATTTTCTTATATCACTTGGGAGTCTATATTTTACTCTTACCAAATGAGCTCTTCAGACTTATTCAGCCATAGATTATTTTTTATCATGTGTTCCTTCTGTGCATACATAAAAAATAAAACTATAAGCAAAATAGGTAGATTAAGCTGTTCCTAAAATTTCTTCACATGCAGGGTCCAGATCTTTGGAACCACTTGTTGAAAGAAGTTATATTTTGCAGATATGGTAGTCTGCACCTGTAGCTCTAGCTGCTCGGCAGGTGAGGCTGGAGGGTTGCTTGCGCTCAGGAGTTCCATGCCAGCCTGGACAACTTAGTGAATCCCCATCTCAAACAACAGCAACAACAACAAAAAACACAAATTTATATTTTGAAATAATTATAGACTCATAAGTTGCAAACATAGTACAGAGAGATGCCTTGTACTCATTTCCCAGCTTTCCCCAGTGGTGACAGCTAGCAGAACTATAGTGCATTATCAAAACCAGGAATTTGACATGAACCTCTTTGTCCTCAGGCCTGGGTGCCTGTGTTTTCCCACATAGTGTTGTTCTCTGGGCCATAGAGTGTGCTAGTAATGAGGCATTCTTTCATTCTTTTTTTTTTTTTTTTTTTCTTCCTTCTTTTTCAGTACTGGAGATTGAACCCAGTAACATTCTGTAGGTACTAGAATGACAAGTATGCAACACTGAACTTGGATTTTTAATTTTTTTTTTTTTTCAGTGCTGGGGATATAACCCAGGGCCTCACACATGCTAAGCAAGTGCTCTACCAGAGAGCTATATCCCCAGCCCTGTGATGGGGCATTTCTCAAGAATGCCATACTGCTGTGGCAGCAATTTTTCTGCCAAGCCACTGGCAGTGCCCTATTCCTCAAGTTTTTTTTTTTTTTTTTTTAATGTTATTCCTTCTGTTTACCTTTTTCTTTTTTTTTTTTCAGACTTAAAAAAAATTTGTAGCCAAGTATGGTGGCATATCACTGTAATCCCAGTATTTGGGAAGCTAAGATGGGAGGATCATAAGTTTGAGGCCAGCCTCAGCAATTTAGCAAGGCCCTCAGCAACTTAGTGAGACCCTGTTTCAAAATAAAACATAAAAAAATAGAGCTGGGGATAGAGCTCAGAAGTAGAATGCTCCTGGGTTCAATCCCTGGTACCACCACCATCACCAAAAAAGAGCGAGACA
Source organism: Graphiurus murinus (assembly GCA_004027655.1). Classification (NCBI taxonomy): domain Eukaryota; kingdom Metazoa; phylum Chordata; class Mammalia; order Rodentia; family Gliridae; genus Graphiurus; species Graphiurus murinus. The sequence goes on along the minus strand of PVLC010030608.1, from coordinate 9,299 downwards.
GAAAAGAAAAAAAAGTTGAAAGAATATTACAAAGAACTCCCAAATACCTTTCACCTGGATTCACCAATTGTTAACATTTTGCTACATTTCCTCCCTATTCTTCATACCTCTTCCCCTTCAGAACAATTTGAAAGTATTGTAGACATAATACCTTTCCCACTTAAATATCTCAGCATGTATTTCCTAAGAACATTCACTTATAATACCACAGAGAAAATGAATCAGAAAATTTAACACAAGTACAATTCTGTTCTCTAATTCATCAAATTTCATAATGTAGCCTTTTGGAAGGGGTTGCTTGGGATTGAACCCAGGGGCATTGTACTTCCAGATCTGTGATCCTCCTGTCTCAGCCTCTCAAGTACTGGTATTACAAGCATGTGCCACTATGCTCAGCTATAATGTAGCCATTTTAAAGTGATAAAATATTGTCAATAAATTGGGAAAGTACACAAATTAGTCAATAAAACTGAATATAAAATATACATGTGATTTAAAAATGGTAACATTCTATATTAGGTAAGCTCCCATTTATAATTAGCAGAAATTATCCTGAAGAAATGTAACTATTTTTTCTTTTTTCTTTTGTGGTACTGAGATTAAACCCAGGGGCATTCTACCTCCGAGCTACACCCCCAGCCCTATTTTTTATTCTTTATTTTGAAACAGGGTTTCACTAAGTTGTGGAGGGCCTCACTAAGTAGCTGAGACTAGCTGCAAACTCAAACAAATAAATAAACAAACAAACAAATGTACGTCAGTCAGCCGGGCATGGTGGCCCACAGTTGTAATCCTAGTACTTGGGAGGCTGAGACAGGATTGTAGATTCAAGGACAGCCTCAGCAAGTAATGAGACTCTCATCGACCTAGTAAGACCTTGTTTCAAAATAAAAATAAAATAGGCGTAGGGATGTAACTTGTAGGTAGAATGCCCCTTGGTTCAATCCCCAGTACCAAAATAAATAAATAAATCAGTCAAATTATACATAACTTCCAAATTGAAAATGCATGTGTTATCAAAGTAGCAGTAAACCGGGCGTGGTGGCGCACACTTGTAATCCCAGTACTTGAGAGTCTGAGACCGGAGGATACGGGTTTGCAGCCAGCCTCAGCTACTTAGTGAAGCCCTCCGCAACTTAGTGAGACCCTGTTTCAAAATAAAGAATAAAAATTAGGGTTGCGGTAAGTCTCTCATCATACACAGCAAGTGAACGATGCTCTCAAAGCTGGTGTCTTATTCAGACCAGGTGTTATAACGTGGGGTGCGTTCCCACTCATGGCGCTGAGAGCTCTCATCTAGGAGCCAAGATTGAACCTTGAAGTGGCATTTTCTTTGAAATGACTTGACAGTTTGTAAAGATTGCTCAAATATAGGGCTTTTTTTTTTCTTTTCAGCCAAAGAAGCCTAAAGTCCCAGATAATCCATTCCATGGCATTGTCTCCAAGTGCTTTGAGCCTCATCTCTATGTGTATATCGAGTCTCAAGACAAGTAAGTGACAGTTTGCTGTCTTCTCCTGCATTTCTAGCCCTTTTGGTTATGTTGGGTCTTTCGAGGGCACAACTCCTTCCAGAAGCCAAAGGAAAAATGTGACATATCTGTGACCCTCCCTGGAAGCTCATTAGGACATTTTTATCTTAACATGTGAGAGATCCTGGGTTCTACCCCTAGAACTGAAAAGAAAAAAAAAAGATATTTTTCTATCTTTTGAATGGTATGAATTATTTGGTCTATAAGTCTCAGCAACCTGAGTTTTACTGCAATAGGTCGGGTATGGATCTCAGTACCCCCTTCCCATGTGGGTGCTGAGCTCTGTTGAGCCCACAGAGCTCTACAGTGTCAGGCACTCAACACTGTAAAAAAGCCTAATTTCTAAAGTATATGTTTCCAAGTATTATTTTGCTTTTCATCTTGAAATAATTTTGACTGTCGAAAAGGTAACAAAATAGTACAAAAAATTCTCACATCTTTCCTCAGAGCATGTGAACGTCTTATATAATCACATTATGAAACTCAGAAAGGCAACATCGTCCTGTGAATGTCCTTTTTCTGTTTGAAGACCTAATAGCCATGCTTTTAGCTGTCACATCTCTTTAGTCTTGTTTAATAATGAATAGTTCCTTATTTTTTCTTTGTCTTTCATGACCTTGACTTTAAAGAATATTCTATAATTCCCACAGTTTTGGTCGGCGTAATGTTTCTTATTCCTCCTCCTCATCTTCATTTTTTTGAGTCAGAGCTGCACCCCCAGCCCTTTTTAGATTTTTTTTTTGAAACAGGGTCTCATTAAATTACCACATTTGACCCAGGCGTGATGGCGCACGATTGTAATCCTAGCATTTGGGAGGCTGAGACAAGAGGATCCTGGTTCGCCGCCAGCCTCAGCTACCTAGTGAGGCACTCCGCAACTTAGTGAGACCCAGTTTCAAAATAAAGAATAAAAAATAGGGCTGGGGGTATAGCTCGGAGGTAGAATGCCCCTGAGTCCAATCCCCAGAACCACAAAAAAAAAAAAAAAAAATTACCACATTTGGCCTTGAACCCACAATCCTCCTGTCTCAGCCTCCCAAGTACTGAGATTATAGATGTGCACCACTGCACTCTGACAGGCTGGTCTTCGACTCCTGGGATTAAGTGATCCTCCCTCCTCAGCCTCTGAGTAGCAGGGACCACAGGCGCCCACCACCATGTCGGATCACGCTGTCTTCTTAAAACCTCTTTCATTTTTGTCAAGAAGACCATAGATGTGGTGTCACATCCCTCTCAGTGCATTGCATCAGGAGGCATGATGTCATGCTGATTTTTCCCATCACTTCTGATGTTAACTTTGGTCATTTAGTTAAAGCGATGCCTGCCAGCTTTCTCTACTGTGAAGTTACTATTTTTCTCTTTGCAATTATGCAGTATCTTTTGCGGAAATACTTTGAGACTGTATAAATATCCTGTTTCTCATCACACTTTTGCCCACTCATTTTAGCATCCCTGATGATTCTTGCCTGAAGCAATTATCACTGTCAAGTTTGCCTCATGTTAATTGTCTGTTTCCATCGTTTCTACTATATTTACTAATTAGAATCCTACTGTAAGGGAGTCTCCCCTTCTTGCCCATTTGTTTGTTTATATCAATATGACCTCATGGATTCTTTTTTTTGTGTGTGTGCTGGGGATTGGGCATTCTACCTCTGGGCCACATCTTATTTTTAAATTTGAAACAGAGTCTCTATAAGTCACCAAGCACCTTGATAAATTGCTGTGCCTGGCCTCAAACCTGTGATCCTCTGGCTCAGTCTCCCAAGTACTGTGATTATAGGTATGCACCACCATGCCTGGGTTGGACTCATGGAGTCTTAATTTATGGGTAATCCCTTTACTATATGTAATTTTCACAAACTCATACTCTGTAAAGATTTTTACAAATTAGGCTACCACAGCCCAGTTTCTTCACATCCTGAAGAGTGTGTTCATGTTCCAGAGCCCATTGCTTATGTAGGAGGATTAGCAAAAGAGGAAATCCTCAAGTCTTTGTCCATAGTCAGAGTTTCTATTAAAGGCCTTTCCATGCTGGAAGGCAGGTCTGGAAAGTTGGGTTTCTGGAATAGGGCAGGTTGCCCAGAAACAGGCTGGCCTGGACTATGAGGCCTCCAAGGACAGACTTAGCAGGACAGAGAGGGCTCACACAGAGCAGCAGTGGCTGTGAAAAAGCTCTTGAGGGGAGTTCTCTGGGAAAATATTTAGGCACTGCTCTGCCCAGCTCTCCTCCATTAATGCTTCTGCAAATGGCTCAGCACATTCTTGTTTCCAAATATGTTTCACAAAATTGAGAGAATGCTTAAGTAGGCACTATGTGGGATGGTATTATTATTCATCTATTTGATTTTATAAAGTATCTCATATTAAAATTCCAGAAGATAAAATTTATGAAAGAGCATCTCTGTTAACAACAAGCCCCTTCCTCCCAGAAAGAAGTCACCTTGCTGTCATTTGCCTTCCAAAGGCAGTTTCCCTCCTCCTCTCTATTCACTGGGTGTATGTCCAGCAGGCGCAGGGAAGAACAGTTATTAGCCATGTTTTGTCCCTTAAGAGCACCCTGACTTCTTTATTCAAAAAGTTTCCTCCCAGGGATAGGGGTATACCTCAGTGGTAGAGCACTTGCATAGTATGTTCAAGGCCCCACATACGATCCCTAGCACTGGAAAAAAAAAAATCCTACTAAGCCAGGCTTGGTGGCACATACCTATAGTCTCACCTACTTGGGAGACTGAGGTGAGAGGATCACTTGAGCCCAAGAGTTGGAGGCCAGCCTGGGCAACATAGCAAGGTGTAGGGGCACATGCTTGTAATCCCAGTACTTTGGAGGCTGAGACAGGAGGATCGCAGGTTCGCAGTCAGCCTTAGCTACTTAGTGAGACCCTGTTTCAATATAAAGAATAAAAAATAGGGCTGGGGGTGTAGTTAAGAGGAAGAATGCCCCTGGGTTCAATTCCCAGTACTGCAAAAAAAAAAAAAAAAAAAAGAAGAGCCAGGCTTGGTGGCCCATGCTTGTAATCCTAGTACTTGGGAGCCTGAGACAGGAGGATTGCAGGCTCACAGCCAGCCTCAACAACTTAGTGAGGCCTCCACAACTTAGTGAGACCCATTTCAAACTAAAAAATAAAATAGGACTAGCAGTGTAACTCAAAGATAGAATGCCCCTGGGTTCAAGCCCCAGTAACACACACACACACACACACACACACACACAGAGTTTTCTCTCAGGAAGTTTGTAAGACTTCTCAGGACTAGAGAAACAGATTATTTACCTGTTAGAGTAACAGGTATTTGAGCAACCCATCTGAATGACCACTTTCAGCCAGCCAAATCCCCATCTCTATGAACCTTAATTCTTAGAATTGTTATTTCAAAAGGGCTTGACAGCCATTGGGCCCAGGGTGTATATCAGAGACAACCACATCCTTTCCCAGAACCTGCCTGGTCTAACGAGTCACTTAGCTGAATTATAGTTGTGGTATCCACTGTCCACACGGCCTTCGTTTATACAGAGCCTGTCTGTTTCCCTATGCACAGTGCAGGGCTGGCCACTTGTCCTGTGCTTGGCCTTGCTAGAATGTTTCCAAGCCCTAGGACAGCGGAAACTCCCCTGGGATGGGAGTGCATAGGTTAAACTGTGGTGGCTCCAGAGGAAGCAGCAGAGGCTGCAAGTTGAAGACGGAGTTAAAGAACTGCATTTCCTCTTCTGTCACAGGAGTCAGACAGAATGACGCATGAAGCAATTTGTAAGTTGCAGATTCTTTTAAGAACCCCTGAGCTGGGCATGGTAGCACATACCTGTAATTCTCAGTACTTATGAGGCTAAGCCAGGAGGATCACAGGTAGGTCCTAGGACAGCCTCAGCAACTTAGTGAAACCCTGGTTTTTTGGGGTCTTTTTTGTGGTACTGGGAATTGAACTCAGGGGCATTCTACCTCCAAGCTATACCCCCAGCCCTATTTTTTATTCTTTATTTTGAAACTGGGTCTCACTAAGTTGCGGAGGGCCTTACTAGGTAGCTGAGGCTGGCCGCGAACCCGGATCCTCCTGTCTCAGCCTCCCAAATGCTGGGATTACAAGCGTGCGCCACCACGCCTGGCTGAGACCCTGTTTTAAAATACAGAATAAATTAGGGCTGGGGGTGTATCTTGGAGGTAGAATGCTCCTGGGTTCAATTCCCAGCAATACACACACACACACACACACACACACACACACACACACACACATCAGTTATACCCACATACTAATTTTGAATATAATTTCGAGGACTTTAAGAAACCCTTTATCCGTTTAGGCAAAGAATCCTGAGGCTGGGAAAGGAAGTTAGGTGGAGACTGATCTTATATAGCTACTATTCTTACTATAGCACTGACTCAAAAGTGAGGAAAATCGTAGACCATTCACAGCTCACAGATAACAGACATTCTACACAGTGTAGTGCAAAAGCAGTGTGTGGGTGCCAGGCAGGCCTGGATTAGCATCAGCTCTGTACTTACCAGCCTGGGACCATAAATGTATACTCAACCTCTTCCAGTTTGTTTTGTCCTGTCCACAGTGAAGATTTTCTTCTTTTCTTGCTTTCTTCCTTTTGACTGAACCCAGGGACATTCTACCTCTGAGTTACACACCCAGCCCTGTTTTAGTTTTTGTCTTGAAACAAGTTCTCACTAAGTTTCTAAGGGTCTTGCCAAGTTGCTAAAGCTGGCCTCAAACCTGCGATACTTCTGTCTCAGCCTCCCAAGTACTGGGATAATAAGGCCCATCTCACTGGTTTTGTGGTGAGAGAGAGGAGAAAGATGATAACTGTGGCCTTGGCAATAGTACTCAGGAGCTGTGCCTGCCCTGCCTTCCCTGTGATCTCTTTAAGCTCTCCTGTGTGGGTAGATGGCCTTATCAGATTGTCAGCTTCCTGTTGGGCCTCAAATGGAATCCATCCTCCCACTTCCTCAGCCTCCCACCTGCCCAGGGAATGTTCTGGCAGCACCTGCCCCAGTCAAAAGCCAAGCGACAGTAGAAGACCTATGGAACCAGTACTCGGGGAAGAGGAAAGAAGCAGCCACCGCTAGCTGGCTGCTTTAAGCTATCCTTACATGCTTCAAGTAGCTTTCTCAGTTTTTATTATGCTCAAAGAAGAAGGTATTATGTGTGTGTGTGTGTGTGTGTGTGTGTGTGTGTGTGTGTGTATGTGTGTGTGTGTGTGTGTGTGTGAGAGAGAGAGAGAGAGAGAGAGAGAGAGAGAGAGAGAGAGAGAGAGAGAGAGAGATTGAGGTTGAGATTGAACCCAGGGACATTCTATCTCCAAACTATACCCCAGCCCTACCCCCCCCCTCCCTTTTTTTGGCAGTACTGGGGAGTGAACCCAGGGACATTCTATCTCCAAGCTATACTCCAGCCCTATTTAATTTTTTATTTTGAAACAAGGTCTCACTAAATTGTGGAGGACCTCACTAAGTAGCTGACCTGACCATGAACCTGCAATTCTCACAAGCATGGGCCACCACACCCAGCTTTATTTTGTATTTTGAAACAGAGTCTTGCTAAGTTTGCTGAGGCTGTCCTGGGGCCTCCGATCCTCCTGACTCAGCCTCCCAAGTACTGGAATTACAGGCATGCGTCACCACTCTCAACATGTTAGTGTATCTTCTACTGGGGAATATGTAGTGATTTCCCATGGCTAACTCTGCAGAGCAGATTTCTACAGAGGCATGGTCTTCACTCCATTCGGTGGTGTTCTCAGCTGGAGAAGTTACTGGAGTGTCCATTTCTGTCCATCCTGAGTTCCCCAGATTAATGCTTTTTTTGTTTGTTTGTTTTTTGTTTTTGGTACTGGGGATTGAACCCAGGGGCATTCTACCTCTAAGCTACATCCCCAGCCCTATTTTTTAGTCTTTATTTTGAAACAGGGTCTAAGTTGTGGAGGGCCTCACTAAGTAGCTGAGGCTGGCTACGAACCCAGATCCTCCAATCTCAGCCTCCCAAGTACTGGGATTACAAGTGTGCACCCCCACACCCAGCTGATTAACGCTTATTAAACTAGAGTTCCCTTACCCTCTTCCTGACTTTGTCAAGCCTAGAATTTCTCTGTTAACTAATTATATTTGTTGTTTATTTTTAATTAACTTCAACTGATAGAAAAGTTACAAGAATTGTATATAGAGCTCCTATATGTCCTTTACCCAGACTCTTCAGTTACCAGTTAACTCTCCCTACTCTCTCATATGCACATACACGTAGACATACATACCTACATATGTGAACATACTTTTTTTTTTTTTTGCATTACTGGGGATTGAACTCAGGGGCATTCTATCTCCGAGCTATACCCCCAGTCCTATTTTTTTTTTTTTATTCTTTATTTTGAAACAGGGTCTCCCTAAGTTGCAGAGGGCCTCACTAAATTGCTAAGGCTGGCCTCAAACCCAGATCCTCTGGTCTCAGCCTCCCAAATGCTGGGATTATAAGCATGCACCACTATGCCCAGCTTCATACATTTTTTTTGAACCATTTGAATTCTCAAGTTGCTGGCAAGATGTCCCATCATTCCTCATACTTCAATGTATATTTCCTAAAAACAAGAATATAGTGTATATAATATAGAATAATCATCAAAATCAGGATATTCACATTGATTTAATATTATTATTTAGCCCGTAGACTCCATTGCATTTTACCAGTTGTCCCAGCCATGTTTTTTTAATAGATCAGAGATCCATTCCAGGACCACAGGTTATATTTATTTGTCTCTTTGGTCTCCTTAAATCCAGAAGAGTAACTCAATCTATCTTTGTTTCTCATGACCTTGAGATTTTTGAAGTGCATGGGCCGGTAACTTTGTGGAATGCTCCTCAGTGTGGGTTTGTCTGATGTTTCCCTGTGATGTATGTATGCAGAAGTGGTACTGTGTTTTTAGTAATTCATATCAAGAGGCATCGAATAACCCAGGCATGTTAACACACACCTGTAACCCCAGTACTTGGGAGGCTAAGACAGGAGGATCGCAGGTTCAAGGACAGCCTCAGCAACTTAGACTCTCAGCAACTTAGTGAGACCCTGTTTCCAAACAGAAAATAAAATAGGGCTGGGGGTGTAGCCTGAAGGTAAAACACTCCTGGGTTCAATCCCCAGTGCTAAAAAAAAAAGAGGCACAGAATGTCAGTTTGTTCTACAACGTGAGATGTTTGTTATTGTTATTATTATTATTATTGTGTGTGTGTGTGTGTGTATGTGTGTGTGTGTGTGTGTATGTTACTGGGGATGGAACCCCCAGGAGCATTCTACCTCCAAGATACACCCCTAGTCCTATTTTTTATTCTTTATTTTGAAACAGGGTCTCACTAAGTTGCAAAAGGTCTCACTAAGTAGCTGAGGCTGGCTGTGAACCTGGATCCTCCAGTCTCAGCCTCCGGAGTTTTGGGATTACAAGCGTGCGCCACCACCCCTAGCTCAAATGACATTATTTTCTTCTTCTTTATTGCTGAGTAGAATTCTATTGTGTGTATTTCCCATAGTTTTGTGATCCATTCATCTGTTGATGGATACCTGGGTTGGTTCCATAATTTGGCTATTGTGAATTGTGCTGCAGTGAACACGAGTAAGCATGTAGTTCTCTGGTTTTAACCTCTTTGGAAAGATACCCAGGAGTGGTATAGCTGGATTCATCATTTATTTCTAAGTTGGTTACCAAGTGACGCTTTTTCTACCCTCATCATTTCTTCTACATATATTAGTTGGCATTCTACTTTAAGAAAAGCTTTGGGCTGGGCATGGTGG
>PVLC010030607.1:0-19385 GCA_004027655.1 Graphiurus murinus | reverse complement strand
GTACTGGGGATTGAACTCAGGGGCATTCTACCTTCGAGCTATACCCCCAGCCCTATTTTTTATTCTTTATTTTGAAACCGGGTCTCGCTAAGTTGTGGAGTGCCTCACTAGGTAGCTGAGGCTGGCCTCGAACCCAGATCCTCCGGTCTCAGCCTCCCGAATGCTGGGATTACAAGCGTGCGCCACCACGCCCGGCTTTCCTACTTCTTTTAAACCTTAATCTATTTCTTAACCTAGTTTTAGGCTTCTTTCTTTCTTTCTTTTTTAAGAGTATCTAATATGCAGCTACAGAGGTGTGTACCTGCAGTTCCAGTGCTTGGGAGAAACCTAGGCCCAAGACTAGCTTCAGCAAGTTAGCAATACCCTCAGCATCTTAGAAAGCGCCTATTTCAAAATAAATGTTGAAAGGGCTGGGAGTGTGGCTCAGAGGTAGAATTTCCCTGAGTTCAATCACCAGTAACACACACACACACACACACACACACACACACACACACACACACAAAGAATGTGTCATTAATAGATAACATTATTGTTATATGAAGTCCTATTTTTATAGGAAAGAACATGTTCATATCCAGAAATATGTACTAGATATTTCAAATCTCAGCTGGCCATGCTTATGGTCAATGTATAAGAAGCTAATATCACTGTAATCCATTTCTCTTCAAATATTGTTGGTGGAGTGGATGATCAAAAATATACATTCAATTACAAAGTAGTACATATAAAACTAATATAATATGGGAATAGATATAAAACTAGATTATATATTTAGAAATTTTAATATTTCCTTCTCTAATCTTAATGGATTGTTTCAAGTATTCATAGAATTCCTCTAACCCACTTTTGATACCATTGCTCTTTTCTGCTGGTTCTCAAACTTGTTTGTACATTAAAATCTTTCTGTTGTATTCAAAAGGCAGAGTTTGTACCCTAAAATAGGTCTATTGAATTAAAATATTCATAGCTAGAATTTAGTAGCATATATTTTGAAAAAGTTGCCCCAGAGAATTCTGTTGCCCATTTAAACTTGGGAGATATTGATCTAAAACCAAAGGTTACCTGGTAGCATTTGCTTCCTAGGACCATGATTTTCAATTTTGAAATCACCTGGGGAACTTTAAAAATTCTGATGTCTGAGTCCTACACACAGAGACTTATAATTTAGTCTGAGATGTAGCCTAGACATTGGAATTTTTAAAAGCTCCCCGGGTAAATCTGATGTGCAGCCAAGGTTGAAAACTGCTACTATAAGGAGTATAAAGCAGGCCCTGAGAAGCTGTATTGATTATTTTCACTGTAGGTTACATATTATCCGTTTTAAGCAATGGATTTATTGGCTTACTTAGCATGTCTAAGGGTTGTCTGATTTTAGGTACATCTGGATTTAAGGACTAAGCAATGCAATCAGGGATGTTAATCTCTCATTCCATCTCATGGTTCTCCTTTATTCTGTTTGCCTACATTTTTGAGGAAACTTTCTCTATGTACCTGGAAGTATGACCACACAGCTCCAGGTTTTTATAGGCTTTAAAGTTTTCAATGTAAAGCATGAAGAAACCTATTCATTCCTATAGTTTATGTATCAAATCTTAAGGGAGACTCTGGTTGTTCCAACTTACTTCAGGCACCTATCACTGAACTAACCACAGTGTTCAGTGTCAACCTAAATAAAATAGAGATTATTCAAAGAATAATAACATTTCTTTGGGAATAGCATTGCAATGGGAATAGCAAAGCATTGCAATAGTAATACATGTACCATGGAAAACTGCAGGCATATTCAAGGGTTGAGAAAAGGGGAAGTTTTTAAAGACAAAATGAGGAGGGTTACAGTGGGTATTTTGAAACACTAGTTAATAATTAATAATGAGGATTGTTTCAGTCTGAGTTTGAGCAGAGAGTTGCTAGTCAGATGTCCTCATAGAAGGACTATTTGTATAAGGTTGTAGTGTTCTCCATGCAAACCATCCCTCTTTTACTGTTTTTTTTTTAATTTCTGAGGGTTGACACAAGTGACTCCATTTTGATTCTAGCTTTCTTATTTCTTTCACATTAAGAAGATAGGGTAGGATTGGTTTTGTGCCAACTCAAGTGGTCTAGAGGGTGGGTAATGTCAGTTGGTCACATTTATTTTTTAAGCTGTGTAGAATGAATTTTCCATAGTGAAAATGATTTGATTACAAGAAGAACAGGGAATTGGATGATATGCTGGGCAGATGATATAACATTTTACTTGGAAGTGAATTTTCCAAATGTAATCTTGTTTTTATGGAGCTAATTGTACTGCTGAGGATATTTGTAGAGCTATAATATTCTAGGTCAAAAGAAATGTCGAAGGGTGAACATTGTATAAAGCTGGTATTGTTTGAATTAAACTTATACACTTCTATATAAGCTAACAAATATTTTCCCTTTTCATTGTGAGTATCAACTGAACTCTACTTTATGAGTTGGCTATCTTGGAAGGATTTGAACTCATTTAGGCAATAGGCAGTGTGTTCAATGAAGACCTTAAGCCCCATGAGCCAGTCATCCAAATGTTTTAACATTCAGTTGAGGAGAAATTCCTTTTGGGGGTTTTTATTTGCATATTGGTAAGACATTTCACTTGCTACAGTGCTCAAGTTAGTGAAAATTGTAGAACTATTAGAATTCTGATATTGTCAGGATTTATACTATGTAAGAGCCCAGCTCAGAGTCCCTCTCTGAGACAGTGAAATGTATTCAATTGAAGTCCTGGCCCTGCAAATATGTCAATTTGGAAAAGCACATTCAGAATCAACTTTTTCTGTAATTGGTTAGCTCTTCTTTCTCCGTGGAATCAAGTAATGGAAAAATAAATGCAGAGTAAATAGAATTTCATGCTTGTGCAAGTCCCTGGAAAAATCATCTTTGTGTCATGAAGGAAGAGAGGTTCTATTCAAAGGAAAATTCTCTGGAAGGGAAATATTTTATTTCAATTTCTTCTCCTATTTACCCAATTTTAAGTTCTGATTTTAAAATGTTGATTCTTTCGGGAGAGTTGTGCTGGGAAGGAGGATGATTTGAACCTGTTGGAAGGATCAGATGAATATTCCAGAATTATCAAATGAGTAATTTACTCATGCAGATTTTGAGTACTAAAAAACTCATCTAAGGTTATTTATATAAAAATACAGGAGAGTCTATTAAAACAAAATATTATCTGAAGGGATTACTAATTATAATTGTTGGGAAAAATGGCAAAATAAAGTTTGCTTTAGCAAATAAGTTATCTCTATTCTGTTGACTGAGTAGCTCCTTCTTCCTCCCTCCCTCCCTCTCTTCAGCTGTCTCCTTATCATTGTATTAGTTATATTATATTAGTTTTCCATTGCTGCTATAACAAATTACTATAGACTTACTGGCTTAAAATAGTACAAACTTATCATACAGCTCTGGAGGCCCAAGCCCAGAGCTCCAAAACAGATCTCAGTTGTATAAAACCAATGTACTGTTAGGGCTGAATTCCTTCCTGAGGGCCCCAGGGGGAGAATCTGCTGCCTTTCCATTTCAGCTTCTAGAGTCTGTCCATATTCCTTGGTTCAGGGACTCTTCAAAGCCAACAACAGTCAGCCAAATATTTCTCATGTCACATCACTCTCACCTCTTTTGCTTCCCTCTTCCACTTTTAAGGACATTTCTTACATTGTACCCACCTGGACAATATAGGCTAATCTCCATAATTCAGATAACTAGCAACCTTAATTTCACCTGCAGAATCAATTCATGAATTCCCTTTTGCCACAGAGCCTAACCTATTCATAGATTCTGGGGATTAGGATGTGGATATGTTTTGGGGGGGTGCATTATTTTCAGACCGCACCCAATAAAGTGTTCCAGGCTTTTATTTTATTAATTGACTATCAAGAATCCCTGACATTCATTAAGAAATGTTACTTTGTAAGAATCTTGGAGTATAATGGATAGAAAAGAACACTGGGTAGGAAGGAAAAGGCCTCTACTTTTGAGCTTGCGCAAATAATTTTACCTCCCGGAGTCTCAGTGTCCTCATACAAAACCTTTTCCTCCATCTTCTATCAAAACATACTTGTTTGGTAACCTTTTTAACAGGCTTTAACTAAGAAGTTGCATTAATCTGAAACAGTAATTCAAGCTAAGGTATTAACCTACTTCCTATTTGCCTTGAGAATACTTGCTTGCTGGTGTCTCCTGCAGCTACAGTGTTTACCTAGGTAAGATTAGAGATATGTTCTCCAAGATAAAAATCCAAGAATGTTTTTTTTATATTTTACTTTTACATTGAAAACCAGTCAGATTTGCTTTGCTTCAGCCTCAAACAATCTGTTTATGTAAAAGTAAATTAATGCAGCAGTGAATTATACTTTTCCCTAAATGGGAAATAGGCTAATAATGGTAATGGTTTCATGTATCACCACTCTCTTTCCTTCCACCCTTCCCAAATAGTCCCTGTCAAGTAGCATTTATATATCAATGAGATGAATGCACTGAGAAGGAAATAATTTCATTACTGGTGTGATAGAAGTAAATGGAGTAGACTGATGCCAAACTCATAAAGGTACGTTCATCTCTGAGCATTTAAAAAGAAGGTATCTGGCAGGAGCCCAAGATGGAAACTGAGTGAAACACCTCTCCTCAGGTGTTGTAAAGTTGGAATCAAACTGCCATAAAAGCTTCTTCTTCTTCTTCTTTTTTTTTTTTTTGCAGTAGTGGGTATTGAACCCAGGGGCATTCTACCTCTGAACTACACCCCAGTCCTATTTTTTATTCTTTGAAACAGAGTCTCAATAAGTTGCAGAGGGCCTCACTAAGTAGCTGAGGCTGGCTGTCAACCCAGATCTTACTGTCTGAGCCTCCTAAGTACTGGGATTACAAGCATGTGCAACCATGCCCAGCTAAAAAGAGCTTCTTGATGGAAGAAAATAAAAAGTGAACAACATAGTAACGAAAATTGAAGTGCAGCTGAACAGAACCCAGAAAGTGGACCAAGGAGAGCGAAGGAGCCCATGCATGTGACATTAATACATGCTGCGAAGCTGTGGCCACCACTGAGCAAGCCACCCAGAGCAGGGTCTATTTGCACTGAGACATCTAACAACCTCCTGCATACCCAGTGACCAGATGTGGAGTAAGTGACTCCAGAATGCCAGACTCTAATCAGGTGACATAGCCCTGCATGATTGACAGTGACCAGAAATGTATAGAACCCCCTCTAGACAAGACCAAAGAAGAGGTTCACCATGACAATATAATAATCAAATTGACTAATGTAGAGGCCAAGTAGAGAATCTTAAAGGCAACAAAAATAAAAGCCCAAGTGACATTTAGAGGCAAACCATTTAGAATCACTCCAGACCTCCCAAACAAAGTCATGAAAGCCAGGAGGGACTGGAGAAACATATTGCAAACTCTGCAAGAAAATAACTTGCAGCCAAGATTTTCCTACCCAGCAAAACTCTCTCTCAAATTGACGGAGAAATAAAAACCTTCCATGACAAACAGAAACTGAAAGACTTTATGTCTTCCAAAATAGCACTAGACGAAATACTCAAGGAGATTAACTACAAAGAATAACTAACAAGGAAACATCAGAACCAGAGAAACAATAATTTCCAGGAAGCAAACAATCAAGGAAAGAAGAACAAATACTACCTTAAAAAGAAGTCAAAACTCAAAATGTTAGGAATTAAAAGTCATCTCTCAATAATCACACTGAATGCACATATGTCGATATCAATTTGTACCTAACAAAGATGTATGCTTACAATGCACCAATTATTACAAAAAAAGTTGTTGTGTTGATCATGATACCATAACAAAACAAAACAAAACAAACCAACAACAAAAAATCACACTGAATATAAATGGCCTCAACTCCCCAATAAAAAGACACAAGGTGGCAAAATGGATTAAAACTCAGAATCTCTCTGTGTGCTGCCTGCAAGAAACACACCTTACAAGAAAAGATTCCCACAAACTAAAGGTGAAGGGCTGGAGTAAGGTAATCCATGACAATGGAACTCGAAGACAAGCAGGAGTAGCAACAATATCAGTTGAATTAGACTTAAAGCCTAAGCTTATCAGAAGAGATGAAGCAGGTCATTTTTTTACTAGTAAAAGGAACAATTCAGCAAGAGGAAATAACAATTGTCAACATTTATGCCCAAAACATAGGTGCAGCCACTTCCATAAAACAATCTCTGCATGATATAAAGTCACAGATAGGTCCCAACACAATAATACTGGGAGACTTCAATACTACTCTCACATCACTAGACCAATCTTTGAGACAAAAGGTCACCAATGACACCTTAGACCTAAATAATACCATAAATCAAATGATTCTATGAGACATATATAGAATATTTCATCAACTATAGCTGAATTCATATTTTTCTCAGAAGTCCATGGAACATTCTCCAAAATAGGCAACATTCTGGGCCACAAAGCAAGCACTGACAAATTCAAAAAATGTAACATAATTCCCTGAATTTTTTCAGACTACAATGGAATGAAACTAGAAGACCCAGAGTAACCATGTAAACAAATGTACACTGAACAACACAGTGCTGAACAAGGAATGGTTCATAGAAGAAGTAAGGGGAGAAATTAAACAATTCCTAGAAACTAACAAAAACAGAGATACAACATATCAAAACCCCTGGGACACCTTGAAGTCAGTACATTGGAAAATTTATAACACTGAGTGCTCATATAGGAAGAACAGAAAATCACCAAATAAATAACCTAATGACACAGCTCGAAGCCCTTGAAAAACAGGAACAGTCTAACCCCACAGCCAGTAGAAGACAGGACATTATGAAAATCAGAGCAGAAATTAATGAAGTAGAGAATAAAAATCAATACACAAAATCAAGAAAACCAAAAGCTGGTTTCTTGGAAAAAATAAACAAGATAGATAAACCATTAGCCAACCTAACCAAAAGAAAGAAAGAATCAAGCCAGGAGTGGTGGCATACCCTTGTAATCCCAGCATTTGGGAGGCTGAGACCAGAGGATCTGGATTTGTGGCCAGCCTCAGCTACCTAATGAGGCACTCTGCAACTTAGTGAGACCCTGTTCCAAAATAAAGAATAAAAAAAAATAGGGCTGGGGGGATAGCTCAGAGGTAGAATGCCCCTGAGTTCAATCCCCATTAACGCAAAAAAAAAGGACATAATCAACCCAAATTTCCAAAATAAGAGATGAAAAAGGTAATACTACCACTGACAGTGTGGAAATACAGGCGGATTTTCAGAAACTACTTTGAAAAACTATACTTCAACAAAATGGAACATCTGGAAGAAATCGACAAATTTCTAGACATATATAACCTTTCTAAATTGAGTCAAGAAGATATAGAAAACAAACTGACCAATAGCAATCAAAGAGATAGAAACAGCAATAAATAGTTTACCATCAAACAAAAACCCAGGGCCAGAAGTTTTTCCTAGTGAATTTTCTAAAACATTTTCTAATCCCAATACTCCTCAAAATATTCCATGAAATAGAAAGAAATGTGACTCTCCCAAACACATTGTATGACACCAGCATCACATTAATACCAAAGCCAAATAAAGACAGCTCAAGAAAAAAAAAAACAAACAAACTATAGACCTATATTGCTGATAAACTTAGATGCAAAACTGCTAAAGAAAATACTAGTGATGCACATTCAAAACCACATCAAGAAAATTATACACCATGACCAAGTTGGGTTCATCCCAGGAATGCAAGGCTGGTAAAACATATGAAAAGCAATCCATGTAATTCACCACATAAATTGAATCAAAGACAAAAATCACATGATCATTTCAATTGATGCTGAAAAACACCCATTAATGCTAAAAGCACTTCAGAGAATCAGAATAGAAGGAACATACCTCAACATCATAAAGAAAATATACAATAGGCCCACAGCCAACATCATATTAAATGTGGAAAAACTGCAAGAGTCCCCAGTAAAAACAGGAACAGGACAAGGATGTCCATTATCACCACTTCTGTTCAATATAGTACTTGAGACTCTAGCTAGAGCAATAAGGTAAGAGAAGGAAATCAAAGGTGTAAAAATAGGGAAAGAAGAAATAAAACTATTCCTCTTTGCAGATGCCATGATACTGTACTTAGAAGACCAAACAAAGTCAACCAAAAAACTTATAGAACTGATCAACAAATTCAGCAAAGTGTCTGGTTACAAAAACCAATCCTATAAAATCAGATTTCCTGTATGCCAACCATAAATCCACTGAAAAAGAAATCCAGAAAACAACTCCACTCACAATAGCACCCCCAAAAATAAAATACTTAGGAATAAACCTAATCAAGGAGGTAAAAGACCTCTATAAGGAAAACTATAAAAAGCTGAAAAAAGAAATCGATGAAGACCTTAGAAGATGGAAAGATCTTCCATGCTCTTAAATAGGAAGAATAAATACTATGAAAATGACCATTCTCTTAAAAGTGATCTTCAGATTCAATGTGATACCCATTAAATTACCAAGGTCACGCCTCACAGAAATAGAAAAATCAGTCCTTAAATTCATTTGGGACAACAAAAAGCCCAGAACAGCCAAAGTAGTTCTTAGTAATAAGAACCATGCAAGAGGTATCACAATACCTGACTTCAAACTCTACTACAAAGCCACAGTAACAAAAACAGCATGGTATTGGCACAGAAACAGACACATAGACCAATGGAGCAGAATAGAAGACTCAGAAACAGACCCACGTGCTTACAGTCAACTGATTTTTGACAAAGGAGCCAAAAACATACACTGGTAAAAAGACAGCCTCTTTAACAAATGGTGTTGACAAAACTGCTTAACCATATGCAGGAAAATGGAAATAAACCCCACTTTCTCACCCTGCACAAGAGTCAATTCAAGATGGCTCAATGACCTAGAAGTCATGCCAGAGAGCTTGCAGTTACTTAAAGAGGGCATAGGCCCAACACTTCAATACACAGGCACAGGTAAAATCTTTCTCAACAAAACCCCAAAGGCATAAGCAACTCAAAGGAAGATGAATACATGGGATTGCATTAAATTAAAGAGCTTCTGTGCAGCAAAGGAAACTATCAAGAACCTCAACAGAGAACCCACAGAGTGGGAGAAATATTTTGCTCGCTACCCTTCTGATAGAGGATTAATAGCTGGAATATACAGAAAACTCAAGAAACTCACAGCCAAGAAAACAAATAACCCAATAAAAATGACCAAAGGATCTAAATAGACACTTCACAAAATAAGAAATTCAAATTGCCAGTAAATGTATGAGGAAATGTTCAACCTCATTAGCAATCAGAGAGATGCAAATCAAAACTACCTTGAGATTTCACCCAACCCCAATTAGAATGGCAATCATCAAAAACACAACCAACAACAAATGCTGGTGAGGGTGCGGAGAATTTGGACCCCTAATACATTGTTGGTGGGATTGCAGATTAGTGCAACCACTTTGGAAAACAGTATGGAGGATCCTCAGACGAATGGGAATGAACCTACCATATGATCCAGCAATACCACTTCTGGGTATTTACCCAAAATAATGGAAACCAAACTATCCAACCAATGCATGTGTATCTATATTTATAGGAGTACAATTCACAATTGCCAAAGTATGTAACCAGCCAAGATGCCCATCAACAGATGAATGGATTGCAAAACTATGGGATATGTACAGAATGGAATTTTACTCAGCCACAAAGAACAAAATCATGTCATTTTCAGGGAAATTGATGGACTGGAAAACATTATGCTAAGTAAGATTAGTCAGTGAAATATCATCTTCTCTCCCTAATATACAAAAGCTAGGGAGAAAGTCGGGCATAAGATGGACTCCAGATGAAGAAAGAGAAACCTTAGATGAGCAAAGAAGGTGATTTAACTGAAGGTGATGGGGGGGCTAGTGGTAAACACCATAATGCACATGATGATGTCCTTTCACAAACATGTCAATGTCAATCACTAAACTGAACCTGAGAAGGAGGGGGTGTGAGGAGTTAGGTGGGAATTGGGGAAGAGTTAAATGAGCAATGTGTGCATGTATGCCTTTACCAGTTGGTACCTATCAAAGATGTACGACTACAATGCATAAATTAAAAAAATAGGAAGGTATCTGTAGAATGACCAGAATGCTTCGATTACCTAGGATAGTTCCATTTTATACCTGTGGCCTTGTACTCTGAAATGGCATGTTTCGGATGTATTATGTGTTATAGTTAGACATAGAATGTCCCCTGAAGAGTTCATATATTAATATTCAGAGTTGATATAATTAAGTCATGAGTGTTGCAATGGATTTACTGTATGGTAACCTAGGCAGGTGGGCTGTGGCTGGAGGAGGTGGATGTCTGAGCATGTGGTCTTGGGGATTGTGCTGGTGTCTTTTAGATCCCCTTGCTTGCTCTCTCTTGCTGCTGGACTTCATGATGTGAGGGCAGAGTCCTTGCTCTTTCACTCTCCCTGTTTTGTGCAACCATGCCCTGAGCTCCACAGACCCAGCTTCACATGAGTGAACCAATGAAATCTCCAAAACATGTGAGCAAATAAATCTTTCTTCCTCTAAGTTGTGGTTGTCAGTTGTTTTGGATTACAGTAGTGAGAATGCTGCCTGAAACAGGGTGATACATGATATAATTACTGTATTTATTTGCCACTTACTTACCAATGCCTTGTATATATTTCTAAAATTTATTTTCTATCTTTGGCTTTTATGAAAATAGGGGAATTTTAATTATTTTTTAATTTATCCTTCTGTAAGTAGCCTAGAATCTATATACCATAGCTTCTGGGTAGCTATTTCTGACCATATTTCACAGTCTAGTCATCATTATTTCTCTAAGTAAAGTTTGTAGACCATCTGTTATAGACTGAATTGTGTTTGCACCAAAATCCCTATGTTGAAGCCCTGACTCTCATTATAACTATATATGAAAATGAGTTCTATAAACAGGAAATTAAGATTAAATGAAGTAATAAAAGTGGGGCCTAATAGGATTAGAGTCCATATAAGAAGAAGAAAAGTAATCAGGAATGTGCAGGCTCAAAGTACACAGAAATAAGATTGTTATCTGCAAGCCAAGAAGGAGAGAGAGACCTCAAGAGAAACCCCAGTTGCCAACATCTTGATCTTACACTACCAGCCTTCATAATTTTGAGGAATAATTTTCTTTCTTTTAAGCAATTCTGTCTGTGGCAATTTGTTATGGCAATATAAGAAGAAATTAGATCTTTCTTAAAAAATGCAGTTTCCTTGAGTGCTATACTAGACAATTGGAGTCTCTGTGATAGGGTTCAAGGAAGATGTATATTTTCCTAAGATGATTCCCATGCATACTAACTTTGAGAACCACTGAATGAAAGGTTTAGCACTAAAAAGATATTTTTTCTTACAGATCTATATCATATCATGTCAACTCCTGTTCCTTCTTTTTCTTTTGAGGAGCTTTCTATATGTAGAAAGATCAAATACCTGGTACCTTTGTAATATATGACGTTTTCAATAATTTTTCAAAAGCCTGGAGGCACAGGGACTATATGCATAAGATGAATCAAAGAAGTGAAGAACATGCCATTCGAGGGGGATATTAGTATCAAGAATAAACCAGATTTGGCCCTTTAAAAAAGTCATCAGGAAAGCCCTTAAATCTGGGTTTGACCATTGGTACTTCATCCTCTGGAATTAGTGAGCAATACTTTGATATAGCATTTTGCCCCTTACCTTGGGACACATTAGGAGGTGTATCTTCTGGTCTTTGTCTCTAGAGGGACCACCATTGATTTCACATTTTTCCTCCTACCTTAAATAGGGATGCACTTAGTCACCTGAAGTTGAATCACATCTCAAGGTAGCTAGATTAGGGAAGGGAAAATAAGGCACATGCATTCAATTGATAAGTGATCCATCCTGTGAAGCCTGAGATGTTCATGCCAAAGAAGTTAGGTGCAATCTAGATGTCAGATTGGGTTACAATTAGCATGAATCACTGCCAATTCCTTTGTCTGTAGAAGTCTAAGCCTTACCTTGGATCCATAAAAATTTGGATTTTCTCCAAATAATAACACAAAGGATTTCTAAGCAAGAGAATTTTCACTGAAATTTTCTGGAGGATATGGAGAATAATTTACTTTGTAGCAATACAAATGACATTAACATGCCCTATAGGCATTTCCACTCTTATCTACAAGCTACAGTAGCCATGTGGACTTTCCCTACCCTGTCATATAAACTCCTTTCTTTCTGTCTTCCTAGTTCTTTTAACATTCTTTCATTTTGAGATAAAAACAATATTCAATATTATTTTCCTTTCCCATCTCATTCAGAGAAGATATTCCTCCCAAGACTTGGCACTACCTTGTTAACATGGTAATTTTCGTGGGGGAGTGATTGAGAAGGGCCAGTTCTATCCTTGTATTTTAATCACTTACCAAGGCTGTTTTCCAATTCAAGATAATGTTATTCTTGAAAGAAATTTGTCTCCATGTTATTTTGTAAAAATACTATTGAAGTTACTGCCATGGAACAGATACTAAATATGGCATGACTAAATGAAAAGAACAGTACCAGAGAATGAAAAGAAGGAACTGGAGAACCTCATGATAAGTGACATCAGCCAGACTCAAACTCAAGGGACTACATGTATTCTTTCATCTGTGGAAGCTAGAGAAAAAATAGGAAAAGAAAGGGACTTCATGAAAACGAGGAGAGACCAGTTGAATAGTGGAAGGAGATTTGGGTAGAGAGCAAGAGAAGGGAAAGTGGAAGCTTGAGGAAGGAAACAGACCAAATAATGTCATGTTTGTATATGAATATATCATTACCAATTATACTTGCATGTATAGGGAGGAGGGAAACACATCAAGAGTAGTTGTATGCATATATGAATGCATCACTTTGAATCTCATTACAACATATAACTGCAATGTACCAATAAAAGTTTAAAACTTAAAAAACAAAAATTCGGATCTATAGGCTCCTAACTGTATGTAGTTATCACCATACAGATTGAACATTTTTTATCTGAAATATGAAATACTCCAAAATCTATAATGCTCCAAAATCCAAAATATTTGAAGCAATGATTTTCAGATTTTGGATATTGGGTTTTTAGATTTTTTGATTAAAGATGCTCAACTGGTAAAGTCTATGCAAATATTCCTAGTCTGAAAATCTCTGAAGTCTGGAACCCTTCTGCATCCCCAGCATTTTGGCAAAGGTATACTAAACCTATAGCAACATACTCTTTTGAATTGAGAGCCCCGGATCCAAAATAGTGGTTTGTTTGCCTTTGAGAGGTCATGTTTTCTCTCTGAGTTTTAGTTCCTTATCTATAAAACAGAAAGGCTGGGTTAAATGATTTCTGAAGGCCAAGTCCAGACAATATGACATCTGTGACCTTATACCATTTGTCAAGTAAAACTGGATGCTGTAGTATCTTTGCTTAATTAAGGCAAGACTTGATTATGATATGTATCTTGAATTTTTATTCCTGTCCCTGAAAGTAATGACTTATGTTCCATTTTATTTGTCAACTTTTTAATAATTTTCGAATTTACCCTGAAATGAGAAAGCTGACTGGCCCTTCTGTTAGTGAGCTAAAAGGCAATCCTACCCATTTATAAGAAGTAGTATAAGGAATCGGTGAGCTTCATATCCTTAGCCTTAGCTCTCAATCTCAAGCTATGTAGGCTCTTTCTCATACGGAGTATCATGGCCTGGAATCCTGCCATTTCTGTCCTCAGTGACCATAACTTTACTTAAGCAAGGGAGAAAAGAATAGAGGAAGGCAGAGATCTGTTTCTATGAATACCAGCATGATAGAACATGGGGCCATGAATTACTGCAAGTAAGGACCTGGGTGCATGTTTTGTGCTTAGTAAAGCAGTTACATATTTTACTTTGAAATATTAACGTGGAAATTCCAACCTATATGTCGAGATTAAGTTTTATAGATATATGGTATAATTTATAATTTAGGGTATTCTAAACAAAGACAGCAAAAGGGGCTAAACAGGGGAGAGACTGTTTGTACCTGGGTGCATGTTTTGTATCAGGAGCTATAAAATTCATGAGCCTCTTCAGCCTGCCCTGGAGCGGAGAGGGATATTTAGATACCCATACATCTATAGGCAGGAAGTTGAGTTCAAGCTTACAACCTGGCTGAGATTCAAGCTGTGTTACCACATGGAATGGATCACTCTCTTTCCTTTCATTTTCTCCCTCTTCCTCTATCAAATATCATTATCATCTGTTATATATCTATATTTATTCTGTGCATGTACTAGCCAGAATCTTTAAACTTTTCCACATCCAAACTCAGGCCTTGATTCTTTCTCTGACCAGGGCACCATGGAGCAAAGTATGGGGAAGGCCAGGCTGTCCTCTACAATGTCCATGTGATGAGCTGAGAATATTTTTATACTTACTTTTCAGAGAAAACAGTCTCCAAAAGATGTATTACATTATATTACAACTGCCATGTGAATAAAAACAGCCAATAAAAGCATCTATTGATCATGCAAATGATGCAAAAATCAGGTGAATTGTATGAGCTTTCAGCCTTTAGCCATCTACATCAGGATCATGTGGATGTTATTGTACTGGGAATGGAAATGACTCAGTTCTTCAAACTCCTTCCAGTTTTGAAACCTCCAGAAACAAAGTGTCAGCCTCTTCATGTCTGCCAGCTGTTTGTCTCCTGTGTATATTGAATTGTCTTTTAATTCATTGTGTTTCTGCTGTTTTTTTTGGGGGGGGGGAGTGGGAGTTGTTTCTGAAGATCATATTCTCTTTAAAAAGTACTTTGATGTAGAATACTGTTTTCAGCTACTCCCCCAGAGACCTTGACTCACCAGGTATGGCTGGAATCCAAGTTCTGTCCCTCTCAGTTTTTGTTGCATGTTCTGAGCATTGTCAGAGTCATTTTGTATTTGATTTATCTTCTGCCAGGGTGGTGGCTCTATAGTCAATCTGTGCCAAGTGCTTCCAAGGCAGCCACTCCAAGCTAGATAATATCTCTATTTTCAGAAAGCAAAGAGCAAGTTACCTTCTTAAATGGAAATATGCTTATTTGGTGCTGTGGAAGGGCTAACATTGTCCCTCTGAACCTTAAGAAGAAGCTTATATTGTCCCTAAGGTTTCATTCACTTTAAAAATCTCCCTAAGACTCTCTTACCCTCTACCCCTACACATCCTCAAATATAGACATTAACTTCCAACTCTTCAAGTTTTGTGAGTCCTTTGATGCCCTCCATGAATTCTTCCCTAATTAGTGAACCTGAATTATTTTTTTCTCTTCTCCTACAGCATATATTCTCGGCAACACAGAATTTAAAATCCATTTGGTATAATAACTTATTTTGGTTCTCTTCATTTGGAGGATTCAGTTCTTTGGGAACTTAGTCCATGTCTTACAATTCTTTACTTGGTAACTTTGTTTTTGTTTTCTTTGTTCATCTATTCAGCAAACATTTACTGAGCACTTACTCCATTTAGGATCTGTATAGACACTAGAGCTACAAAGATGAATAATAAAAAAGTTAGATAACATGATCTCTCTCTTCAAAGACTACTCAGTCTTGTAGAGTATATAAGCAAATGAGCATATAAGTGAAGTAATGTATTATAGGTATGATAATAGAAGGAAAAATAGGGCACAGGAGGGAAAGCAAAAACAAAGGAGTGGGATCAGTTCTATTTGAAAGAGGAAGGGAAAACTTCATAAAGGAGATGATGATTGAGTCTTGTCTTAAAAGATTGGTCCATATTTACTTGGCAGAAAAGAGGGAGAACTGTATACAAGCAGAGCAAAATAAAAGTTAAACAGGCTTGAGAAAATATGAAACACGGAATCAACTGTAAGTGATTTGACGAGACCAGAAGGTGGTTGGGTGGAAGTGGGTGGGATATTGGTGAGAGAGAACCTTGCAAAGGTATTATGAACCAGATTATGGAGGGTGTTGTCATATTAAGGACACTGAACCTTAGACCACAGGCAATGGTGAGCCATTGTAGACTTTTGTACAGAGTAGTACATAATCTGATTGGTAACTGAAGAAACAATAATAGAAAGCATAGAGTCCAATTAGGAGGCCAAAGTAATGAAGGACTTGATGGACTCAGTACCACGGTAACAGGAATAGAGAACACAGATGTGAGAGATGAAGGGAGGAAAACTTGATAGAATTTAGTGATTGATTGGATGGGAAGTTCCAGAGATAGGGAAAAGGAGAAATCAGAGATGAATCTCAGGTTTGGAGTTTGGACCACAGGGTGGGTGGTAGTGTCACTCATGGAGGCAAACTGAGTCCTTTCCCCTCCTGGAATCCCATGCAGGTCCACAGTAGATGTTCAATAATACATTATATTTATTTAATTTTTCACTGTTGAGAGGAGAAGGCCTTGTGTTTTCTTTGTGACCTGCCCAAGTTTATGTAAAATTCTTCCTGCAGCTCTGAGGGAAGTTCTATAGCTTCTTTGCTGCTACTACTTCCTGATCCTTGTCTATATGTATGATTTAATAATAGTAATTACATTTGGAGAGTGATTTGCAGTTTATAAGGCATGTTCAAATATTCTATTCTTTGGTCCCTATACTGTGAAGAAGACAGTGAAGTAAGTTTAATTGTCCCTGTTTCATGTATAAAGGAATTTAGGCAGCGGTGATGTGACTGTCAAAGATCACACAGCTGATGAGTGTTACTACTCTGACTCTGACTACCTCCACCTCCATTGTACTTTAATTGTGAAGTCTTGATCTTTGTCTTTCTCTCTGTTAAATGAGTGGTTCTAGATTTTCTTATCCTTTGTGATTTCTTCCCTCTGCCTCATTTTGACTCCCAGACCTTATATGTGCCTTGAGTCTACTGTGAACTTCTGCTCCTAGAGAACTCCCCTGCTTGGACCTGTACCTTACCCTATATATCCAACTTTATGTTGACTCTTACAGTCTAGGCATTTTGCCCTGTCTCTTCTACCCACAGTCCAGACAGGGATACAGCAGGATTTGTAGATGGAGTGGTGGCACTAGAACTGTTCTTCCCAAGAACAAAGGGGACACCCACTTTCAGTCTGTTTAAAGGAAACCTGACCTGAAGAAATATTGGCCTTTGGACTGTGTTATTAAAAAAACTATTAATTTGTGAATATGAATGGTAAAAGAGGAAAGACAATGAGCAAGGCAAGTTTTCCCACCCATATCTTGCCTGTTCTCTGACACCAGATATGGATAAGGTTGCCGGTGGGTTCCTGTGTATGAGCCTCTGGATTCCTGTCAGCACATGCATCTCCTGACTCGAATATTTAGGGCTTAGCACTCATAACATAGCAGCAAACAGCTTGCAGGACCATATAAATTGTTAGTAGGCACCTGCATATCAACACTGAAATAGTTTAATGGTTGACCCAGTGGAAGTCAGGTTGTGTAAACTTCTTCAGCACTTTAGCATTTTAGTAGTTTTATAGTTAAGTGGCAAGTACTTGTGAGATGTCTACTGCATAGCAGGGATGTTATAAACAAACTCCTTGCTCTTGAGCCTACCATTGGGATTAAAAGAGATATTTTACATTTGTTACAAATTGACTAAGCAGTACACAACATGGTTATAAGTCTGTGCTAGGAGTTTGGAACAGAAAATGAGTTATGGGCCAAGATAGTTGAGGCAGGTCCCTGAAAGAGATGACATTTGAACTGAGCCTTGAGGAATGGGTAAGATTTTGGAATGCAGAGTATGTGAGTCAGCATTGGCACTGATATTCTGGGAGGGAAGAATGGTATGATAGAAACCACAAGTTTAATTATTTTTCAAAGATTATCTCTCTCCATCTTAGGTGACAAGTTAAGGAGGTGGGCTTACCAAAGTAGGCTTTCTTAAGAATGTCAGATCTTACACTGTTAAGTTCCACAACTCTACAGTTTGCTTATTTTGCAACATGATTTTAGGCTGTGGTGTGAACATAGCCCAGGAGATTCCTTTCTCACATCAAATTTCAATTTCAGATGAAAACTAAGTTTGTACTTTTGAGATAATTATTCTATGAAGGCAGTGCAGCTAAAACAGGCCAGAATAGAAAAGTTCACTTTATGTAGCTCTGAGATGTAATTTTTTCTCTTCTTCCTTGGCAAAGATGCTATGACAAGGGAGCCTTCCTAGAGTGACAGATCTGTGTGGGCTGAAGCCTCAGTTTGATCATGAGGGGGTGGAAGATGGAAATTTCTTTTTCCCCCTTTGTGATAGATTCTGATGCAAGAATGTATATGCTCTGGAAGCTATTGTTGGGGGCATGATGTATGCCTTGTTTCTCAGTGGAACATTATGGAACAAACAGCATCTGAAGCATGTTTTTTCAAGTGGGACAGGGGCCCAGATGTGCTAAATAGAAAAAATAAAAATTTGTTAGAGCAAATTGTTGGAGTTGAGCCCTGCAGAAATGCTGCATCTGATATCAAACTTAATTGCTTCACCAAGTTTTCCACTTTTTTAAAGAGTTTCCTAGGTGCTAGGGTAGATTGAGGTAAGATTCCATTTCTCAACTTGAGTGGTAGTGGGGACTTGTTAAAAATGGGTAGAGATAGTTGGCCCTTTGACAACCTTGAACTTGGCAACATATGTCTGTCAATTTCACATCTTTCTATTTTTTTCTATCCTCTCTTGATATTCTCTGGAGAATCAAGAATCCTCCTCTGTTAAGACTAAATTGGGACCTTAGCGGTGAATTACAGGCAGAAGGGAGTATGTCTGGTATCCAGGAGTGGTGGCAGGACTGTCTCATCTAAAAGTCTCAAGATGACTAGGAATTAGTCCAAGTATAATGTCCTGAGGTCATAGCAAATTCGTGTTTAGCATGGGTTGTTGTCTGTGCTCAAGGATAGGAATTGATTGACAAACTCAATCAGGGGTCCTCCTGGGGCCCACCTGTTTTGCTGAATAGATAAGGTATGGCCATAAGAAGGGCTAGGAAAATAATGAAAGTGGAGATTAAGAATTTTAATCTCAAGGACTTATTTAGGATTGGTTCAGTGAGGAGAAATGAGTATCTTTTAAAATCAGATTGTTTTCTTACTGTTGAACTTTGAGAGTTCTTTATAAATTCTGTATATGTCTTGTCAGTTATGCGATTTACACACTTCTCCCTGGTCTGTAGCTTCTCTTTTTATTCTCTTGACAATGTCTTTTGCTACCCTGCCCCAATTTTCAATTTGATGAAGTATACAGTATCGAATTTTACTTTTCTGTAATACAAACACTTTATAATAGAAGAAACCAGATGAGAGACTAGTTAGGGATAGTGTTCCCACCTAATTTTTTTTTTTTTTTTTTTTTTTTTTTTTTTTTTTTTTTTTTTTTTTTTTTTTTTTTTTTTTTTTTTTTTTTTTT
>PVLC010030606.1:0-19345 GCA_004027655.1 Graphiurus murinus | reverse complement strand
GTACTTGTCTCCTGGGCATAAAGAAGATCAATCACAGCAGCTGGGACACACTTGACTGAGGATGGGGGAGAATAAACGTCAGCTCATTGTGCAAGGAACCAGAATTCTAGGCCTGAGGAGCCTCAGAAAACAGTGACTTCTCCATGTTTTTCATTATGTGGAGCGTTTCATTCCACAGACACGGGGTGTGAATCCATTGCGTTCCAGGCATGCTGGGCACATGTGAGGAGGAGTAGAAGGGGTTTCACCTGCAAATTCTCTGATCATGTGTGTATGATCTCCCCAGGCAGACCTCTTCTGCTGAGCTGCAGATGTGAGTGTCCCTGGTTCATACTCCACCGCCAGCACCCCCAGTGTGTCAGTTACCCACAACTGCATAAAAACCCACCCAGGACTCAGTGGCTTAGAACAATTCTTTTTCTACTTACCATGATTTTGTGGGTTGACTGGGCTCAGCTGTGTAGTTTGTTCGTGCAGTGTGAGGTGTTTGGGGACTGTAGTCATCTGGGGTTCCAGCTGGGCTGGGACGTCCCCCGCCATAGTGAGCAGTTGCACAGGAAGCGCACTGCACAATCATCCTGTGGGCCTTGGTTCCCCTCCATGTGGCCGCTCCACGGCTGCAGCATCTCACAGCTTGGGGGCCAGGATCCCAGAGGAAGGAAGCAAACGCTGCCAGCTCTCTTAAGGCCTGGGTTCAGAAGTTCTAGCACATCATTTCTTTGGTGGTGAAAGCAGGAGTCTCCCTCTAATCATTTCCCTCCAGGCCATCCAAAAGGATGTTTCTGAAATATGCAGGTAATCCTGTCAGTCAGTCAGTCTGTCACAACAGCCCTCAAAGGTTCTCCAGGGAAAGCTCATGAGACATCTCAGATCCAAAGCTCTCTGTGCTGTGGTCCCTGTTCACCCTCCAGCGCCTCTCTACACATTTCCCAGCATGGCTCTGAGCTTTGGTTGCTCCCAGGAAGTTGAAATTCCTTCAACAAGGAATCTTTAGAACCTCCATACCATCAGCCATGGGTGCATTCAGCAGGCACTCAATAACTGCTCAGTGACCCACACGATCATCTCATGCAAGACTTCCATTGTCTTGGAAGCAATCCCATTTGCTATGTGAGCTCCATTTTATTAAACTGACTCTTCCACAAGTATTGATTGTGTGCCTGCTGTATACGAGGTATATTTTCCTGCTGAGCCCCGCCTGCTGCCAATTGTGGAACTGAAGAGCCTCGGTCCCTGGTGTTAGACTTAGCAATCACTCGCATCAGAGCCTCCCTGGGAGGTTTTCCTTGGCTCTCAGGCCTGGCAATGCAAAATGTTTAATTAATGCTCTCAGCTCCAGGTCTCCCAGGCCGCACTGCTCCTCTGGGAGACCCTCAATGCCACCAATCTGAACAGCATCTGAGGTAGGGGTGGAGGAAGAATGAAGAACTCTTAATACTTAATAGCAGGAAATATCTGATGGAGATCAGACACCTGCCATGCGGTCCATTGTTGCTATGGTTACCGGGATGCTAGCAGCTGCAGTGGCCTTCATTTATAACAGGAAGAGGGACCCCAGCCCAGGAACGAGAGCTCGCCTCTCACCACTTTCATTTGCAATCGGTCTATGGCAGAGCCAGGGAAAAAAGCCCAGGAGAGCTGAACCCCAGCAGAGTCTTGGGGATTCTGAGCTGCCTTTGCTATCCAACCAGGCATCCTTGCACATCTCATCAAAGAAGCCACTGGCGCTTCTTGCTACTAATATCTGGGCAATGGCCTTTAATGATTCTCTAAGAAAAGGCTTCATGGGTTCCTTTGAAAAATGAGATCACTGAAAGGTGGTTGACAGAGTCAGCTGAGGGGGGGGGGGCGGTTGAGACAGTCTGAGGATGAGGCCTGCAAAGAATTGGAAATGTTGGGGCTGCCAGGCTGCCAAGGGCAGACAAGGGCAAGGCGCTGGGAGAGCCCTGCAAGATCCTGGAAGCTCCCCAGCCTCCTGCTGAAATGTCACCATTGTGATTTTGATGGATATGGTGTTCTTAGATGTTTAAATAGTCTGAGGAATTGCTATGAATTTCCAGGCTATTAACATTCTTTCATGTGGGAGAAAAGATTTCACATAGTTACACATCTCTTATCTATGGGATACGCCCTGAGAATTCATCATTAGGCAATTCCCTTGTTGTGGGAACACCATAGGATGTACTTACACAGCCCAGATGGCACAGGCCAGTCACTGGATGCAGGCAGGTGACAGTAAACACAAGCTGTATGAGGCTGCTGCTGGCCTAACACGACATTATAGTAAACTCTTGAATGAGTAGAAGGAGTGCACTCCAACATAATCATAAAAAAAGCCAGGTGTGGTGGTGCACAGTACTTTGGAGTCTGAGACAGGAGGATGGCAGATTCAAAGCCAGCCTCAGCAACTTAGTGAATCCCTGTTTCAAAATAAAAAATAAATAGGGCTGGGAGTGTAGGTCAGAAGCGGAAACCCCA
The DNA here is from genome assembly GCA_004027655.1 of Graphiurus murinus. Classification (NCBI taxonomy): domain Eukaryota; kingdom Metazoa; phylum Chordata; class Mammalia; order Rodentia; family Gliridae; genus Graphiurus; species Graphiurus murinus. The sequence continues at coordinate 16,867 of PVLC010030606.1, read as the reverse complement.
GGGTTTAATCCCCACAATCTCATATACACACAATAGATAGAACATATAATATAGTGAATACTAAACTGATAACTTAGTTTAGTATAATAAATATATAGCTAGTAACACAGTGGTTTATTTCCATGATGAGTATTATGTTCTGTGCACAATTGCATGTGCAAAGAGCCCTGTGGCACAGTGGGCATGGGCAGCAGTGGACCAGTCAGAAAAGAATTTGGTTTTTAGTTTTGTTGATTTTTCTGGTGTAAAATGTTTTTGCCACATTTGATTTCAAGCTATGAAAAAAAGAATCCCTGAATATTTACCATTTTGCTCCTATGAGCCAGGAGGAGCAGGAACCAGCGCACACTGGGAGCAGCTCAGTGTGGGATTGCCTGGAGGGGCAGGGCCTGCTGGCGGCAAGGAGAAGCCCCTGGGGTGTCTAGGAGGGGAGCACGGGGCTCAGAGTTGTTTTGAAGAGACCCCTTGTGCTGCAGTATTGAGAACAGACTGGGAGGGGCAGAGTGGCTGCTGATGGACTAAGGAGGAGACCGCACAGGCATCCAAGGTGGGCTGGGATTGGGGCTGATCCAAGGAGAGGTTGTGGCAAGTCACTTTTCCTCTGTGGCCCCCAGTCTTCAGCTCTGTTCTGTCGGCTGTCTCTTTTGATCACTTTGTGGTCCCCCCTGCTAACTGCACGTTCCCCAAGCCCAGGTCCCTGCCGAAGTCGGCGTGTCCAGGAGGAAGTTGCCTGGCATTGGTGGGGGACTCTGGGCCCTCTGACAGGGCCTTGCAGAGCTCAGAAGAGTTGGACGACTGGCCACAGGGAGCGCAGGAAGGACGGCTCAGTCCAGGCCCAGGAGTGAGGCCATTTCTAGAACTTCTGTTGCTGACTCTGAGCAATTCTTGGGCCACATGTTAAGGCAGGAAGGAGAAAGGGGTTAGGCCCAGGGCCCCTAAGCCACAACTCCCAGTCTGCAGATGGTAGGAAATGTTCTGGTGTCAGAGCAAAGTGACGCCCTGCACCGGGCGCCGCCTGGGCCTGGCCTTGGCTACAGCCCGGTGTTCACTTCCTTCCTTCACCCAGAGAAGCCACATCTTGCTTCTCAGAGGCATGGCCACCAGACTCCACTAATCTCTCCTGCAGGTGATCAAAGGCCCCCTTTCTCTTTAGGTTTCTGGAATATGCAGGAATTGTAAGACATTGTCCAGAGGATTTTGCCTGCTGATTGGGAGGAAGGTCAGGATTTTTCCAGAAATAATGTGTTTGACTTTGCCATGGACTCCTTTGAGAAGCTACTAAAAGTTATTTCTCTTTAAAAAAAAAAAAACCTGAATAGTATATATTTTAAAAGAGGGTCGGCTCAAGACATACCGTGCACACCAGGTTGAGAAGAGAGAGTTTAATGTCAGGAGCCTGACAGACTGTCTCAGGCAAAAGAGTAGCAAAGCGTTCTTTAGCCAGGTAATTTATGCAACTGCTAAGGTGGGAGTTCTATGGCAGGAAAGTTTGTTAGGGGCAGAGTTGACATTTGCAGACACAATGTAATTTGGTGTGTGTATGGGGGATAACACAATGTAATTTCAGGTAAGGATGACTTGATTTCTGGGGAAACCAAACTTAACCATTAACCACAGTATGTCCGGAAAACAAAGCTTAAGCATTAACTACAGTATGTCAGTAAGCTAAATCATGGTCAGACTTAGCATGGCGGGTGATTTCTAAGATGGCAGTGCTAATCTCAATATTCCCCTTTTTCTGTTTTATTAGTTGACTCTGTCAGGTAGGGAATGGGGAATGGGGCAGAGGTCGTTCTTCTTGTAGCTGCTTCTAGCTGAGGAGGGGTGTCACATCAGGTCTAGATATGAGGGTCTGGGAGGGAATCCCATTGTAGGTAAGCGAGGGGGCGGGGGTCTTGAGGTAACTTCTGGTATCTGCCCAGTATCATTCGATTGAACTCGAGGAGGCCCACACCCTATCACTCCAACCTCACTCCCGTGGGAACAGCCCAGCCACATGTCCCCTCCTATTCTCCCCCCAGATACCTGTTCTCCAACCTTACCCCTCTTAAGTTGATTCTGGACCTTTAGCAGGCTAAGCTCATTTTTCTTTGTAACCAGGCCTGGCAACTTTATGGCCTAGACAATGCCTCCAAACGGCCGCTTAACGGCACTTTCGATCCCGCTGTTGTTCAGGACTTACATAACATTTATCAGTGATCCGGTAAATGAAAGGAGTTCCCCTACATCCGGGCTCTGTTCTGTCTTCCCCCTAAACTGTCTCTCTGTACCTCTGTTCCCCTGCACAACTTATGCTTGCCTCCAAAAACTCAGACCCCAGACCTCTGAGTCTTCCTTCTCTTCCCTTGACTCTGCTGAAGAGCCACCCCTTATGGTACCCAAAACCCCCCTTAGCCACCAGCCGCTCCCTCCTCCTATGATCTCACTTGACACGACTTGTGTATCATGCTAACCTCTACCTTAACCCCTGAGGAGAGGGAGCCAGTCTGGGCAGCAGCTGAGGCATATTCAGATAAAACACACAGGTCTGACAATACATTCCTAGTCGAGGCCGTGGCTGTCCCCTGGGTTGAGCCTGGCTGGACATATCCAATTATGAGGCCAAGTCCCCAGGGCGAGCTGCCAAAACCCACATGAAAACTCAGCTGCTCATTTCCAGTCTTAAGGCAGCAGCCCACAAAGTTATTAACTTTGACAAACTGAGAGAAATTACTCAATGCCCCCTGAAAACCTAACTAAATTTCATGCCCGCCCTATAAAGTCTCTGGTACAGTTCACCAAACTTGACCCTTCCTCTGATACAGGCCACTTCCTAATAAACTCTCACTTCATTACCCAGTTGGCCTCAGATATTAAAAAATACCCATGAGGCTTGGGGATAGCCCCCTAACCCTCAGCAGGACCTTATCAACGCAGCATTCAGGGTAATAGGGCCGCCTACACTAAAAACTTGCAGCTCCTGGCAGCTGCCCTGTGGCCCTCCACACCTGACAAACAGAGCCGTCAGCACGCACCATGGGAGCCTGCTTCAAGTGCGCCAAGACTGGGCATTGGGCACGAGCCTGCCTGTCACCGAGGCCTCCACCGGCTCCTTGTCCCACATGTGGGCAGAAGGGGCACTGGAAGGTTGACTGTCCCTCCCTGTCACACCAAGGTAGGCCAGTCCCCCGAGCCCCCTCCCAGGGGGACCTCTCCAACTTGCTCAGCCTAGCATCAGATGGAAGGTGCCCCAGGTCTCCAGCTCCTAACTGCTCCATCGCTATCACACCAGAGGAGCCCAGGGTAGCTCTCCATTGCGGGTAAGTCCCTTAGTTTCATTATTAATATGGGGATCACCTGGTCTCGTCTTTCCTCCTTTAATATCAGACCTTCCCATCTCAGGTTACTGTTTGGGGAGTTGATGGCCATGCTCAACAACCTCCAGCCCTGGGTCCTCTTCCACGCTTGATATGAAATTATCCCTTCACCTACTCATTGGTTCCTCTTCTTGGTAGGGACATTCTACCCAAGGTTCACCTCACCCTCTCCTTTACCCCGGATCCTCCACTGTCTTTTCTCTACTCAAAAAGTACAACTGCACAATAAAGCTTAACAATAGCACAAAACTAGAACCCTAAACAACACACCAAAGAGATGTATGGCTGTTTCAGGAACTAGCAGACCCTCCCTCTTCTTTTACCTGACAGGTCCTCCCCCCTCGGTTATTACCCCCTCTCCTATGTCACCTCAGAGCTGCACTGTAGCAATACGCAGATGTCCACAGCCCTGCTCCTACCAACCACACCTCCTGTCCCTTCCAAATTGAAAACTTAGTCTACCTTTCCTCCTCTAACTTCTCAACTACTCAGTTGCCCACCAAATAGGCAGGACCCCACGAGGTCATTCTAACTACTCCCACAGTAGCTAAACTTAAGGGAATCCCCCACTGGATTCGTAACTCAATTAAAACTTCACCTTTCCTCTCACTACACGGCCATTCCCACAGGTCCTCGGACCCTATGAGCTTCTCTGTGGTCTGTGGGAAGAACTGTTCCATACCACCATTATCCCCCCCATGCTATTTCAAATAATTCAAAACCTCCATTTCCAGGGTCCTTCACTGATTTCTCACCCTCTGAAATCTATCTCTACCCTGTCTCTTCAGGTGTCTCCAGGAAGCTGTCCTAGAAAAGGCAAAGATTTTCACCAACCAGACATTCAATCAAATGATGCTGGGCGGATAGTAGAAGTTACCTGAAGACCCCCCACCTGCTGACCTATGACAGATTCCCTCCCAGGCCCTCATATCTAGACCTGATGTGACACCCCTCCTCAGCTAGAAGCAGCTACAAGAAGAATCACCTCTGCCCCATTCCCCATTCCCCACCTGACAGGGCCAACTAGTAAAACAAAAAGGGGGGAATATTGACATTAGCACTGCCATCTTAGAAATCATCCGCCATATTTAGGTTTCCCAAATACTATAGTTAATGCTTAAGCTTCATTTCCCAACATACTGTGGTTAATGGCTGTTTGGTTTCCCAGGAGATCAAGCTACCCCTTACCTGAAATTACATTGTGTTGCCCCCCCCCCAATTACATTGTGTCTGCAAATGTCAACTCTGCCCCTAACAAACTTTCCTGCCATAGAACTCCCACCTTAGAAATCTCATAAATTACCCAGCTAAGGAACTCTTAGCCTCTGCTCTCTTGCCTGAGATAGCCTGTCAGGCTCAAGAAGAGAGACATTAAACTCTCTCTTCTTCTCATTCTAGTGTACATGGTATGTCCTGCACCAACTCCCTTTCATATTTATTCTCCCCCTCTCTCCCCATCCAGTGGAGTTGTAGGCTCACTTCAGTTTAGTTGTTTGTTATACTGTGAAGTGGAATGTCCACTGAAGGCTCACATGTCGAAGGCTTGGTCCCCAGCTGATGGAGCTATTGGGTCACAATTAGGAGGTGGGGTCTAGTTAGAGCAAATAGCTCATGGGGGTCAAGGCTTTGAAGAGTATTGCTTCAGTCAGCATTTTGACTACTGTAACAGGAAAACACCTGACTACCCAAATCAGAGAAAAGAAGATTTATTTGCTCACAGGTCTAGAGATTTCAGGGGTTCAGTCCATGTTAGGCCAGGTTACATCGGTGGAGCTCAGGGCATTGTAGTGGAAGCAGAGAGAAAGAAAACAAGGGCTCTGCTCTTACATCACAGAGGCTGGAAGGGAGAGGGCGAGCAGCAGATTCAAGGACACAAGCACAGTCTCCAGGGCCAAATCCTACCTGCCAGGCAACTACGTAGTAAATCCATTACAGTTGGGTTTTCCACTGATGGGAGATTACAGCCTTCATGATTTAATTAATCAACCCTGAATATCAATACATGAGCCCTTGCAGGGGACGTTCTATATCTAAACCATAGCACCCATATTGGGACTCTGGCCTTATCCTCCTTCTTTTGCCCCCTGGCCACCATGAAGGGACCCGCCATGACACTCCGCCTTACCAGCAGCACCAAAGCAATGCAGCCAGCTGACCATGGCCTGAAGTCCTTGAAACTATAGCCAGAATAAATCCTTCCTCCTTTTAAGTTGTCGATCTCAGACTATCACTGTCTCCAAAACAATTTATGTCACTTGATCCCATTATTAAATTGCACACATTAATTAACAGGTAGGTGAATTAATGAAATAGAAGTATGAAAGAGAGTTTATTTTATGAAAATAAGGTGAATTATTTGCAAAGATCTATACAAGCGGTTGTTTTTAGAATAGCTTATTAAAACAGGTATGAGCAAGGTATCTGTAAAAGATTGGGAAAAAATAATAAAATTCTAGGATTCTGCCCTCATGTCAGTAGGGAAACATCTCTAAGTTCTTCCATTGTAAAGAACATGAAGCTGGAACTCATAAGGAGGTGCTGTGGGCGGGCACAGGAGGTAATGGTGTTGATGGTTATTAAGTGCTTCCTACACGCTAGGTGTGGTTCTGAGCTTTCTGTCTGCATTAATGTATTTAACAATTTTTAAAGAAAGATGACACAGAACTCTAATAACCAATAGGTGGGCAAAATAATGCAAACTATGACTTAGATTAAAATAAAATGTTTAATGTGTGGGTGTCATTTTAAACTTGTTAATAAAGTATTGCCTGAACAGTGCATAGGTACTAAAAATAGTTTGGTGGATTTTTACAGAGTGAGCACACTTGTTTGTCCAACACTGAGAGTGAAAAACAGAACAGAACTAATATCCCAGATTACTGAGGTATCGTTTCTAAAACGCCCCCATTTTAGGGCATTTTTAGATGGACTGAGCAGAACACTCCTCTGGGGCCCAGAAGAGGAGCCGCCTGCCTCGGCTTGCAGATGGGGGGATGCTGCCACCTAGAGGATGCTGGGGGAAGTGAGCACTCCCCCAAGTCCACACTCAGCATCACTGTCTTTCTCTCTGAGGCCTTCTGGGGCCTCTTAATCTAAAATTACCAGCTCTCCACCCCTTGCCCCATCACTTCCTACTCCCCTTCCTTGGCTTGCATTTCCAAACCTTAGCATTTATCATTATTTAATATTCTATACAATGCTCACTTGTCTTGTTTGCGGTTCCATCCCCCTGTTAGGGCTACATCCCCTAGGGGTGGGGGTCTGTGCTGTCCATGGAGGTATTCCCAGCCCAAGAGCATTGCCCAGCATGTCAGTTCCTCCCTACACAAGCTGGGTGGGCAGACAGGAGCCGTGTCTCCTCCAGGTACCCTGCCCTGTGGCCTTAACCCAAGTCCTGAGGTCTTGCGGCACCTTCATGCATAGCCCTCGTCTCCACTCAAGGAGGGCCAGAAGCCCCTGGCAGCACTAAGCTCCTTCAGGGCTGAAACAGGAAGGGCCCTAGTGTGTGTCACAGTCCAGGCCAGTGGTCAGGCTGGCTGGAAGGCCAGAGGCCAGTGACACCAGTCTACCCCCTAGTGAATCCAGGTCCCACAAGGGAACCAGCAAGGCAGCCTCCGACAAAGCACTTTATCTTGGTGAAGTTCAGTTTTGACATCTATACAACGGAAAGAATGTAGAGATAAAATAGGCATAAGTGCTTGACCCAGTGCCTGGCAAGTGGTTAGCACTGAAATATTGAAGCTTATCACCATTATTGTGAAATAATGAACTCTTTGGGTACAGGAGAAGCACATTTCATTGTTATTTGGAAATCCCCCCACCCCTGCACACACAATTATATGTGGAAATCGAAAGCAAAGGAAGCTGCTCTGGAGGAAGGGCAATGAGGAGAGTCACCCAGGCCCCTCATCACCAAGCCCCCCTCCCCACCTTGTACACAGTGCACCTCTCAGGAGCTCCACAGCAGGAAGCCCGGTGGTGACTCACACACTGGTTTTATAGATAGGGAAGCAGGGGAGTTGCTGGAGTCCACACCCCCAGGGGAGTTGCCCTAAGGGTGTTTCAAGGCCACCTGGACCCACTGCAGCTCGCACCAGAAGAATTCCAAATTGCTGCTGACAAAACCCCTGTTGAAGTCTCCCAGGTACCTGCAGGCCCAAAGGCTCCCGGGGAACCGCCTCCAGGAGGCACCGAAGGAGTCTCCACCCTGGTGGCTGCAGTCTGAGAGTTGTCTGGTTTTCTCAGAATGGTGTGTCTAGTGCTTTATTACATGGATCTGCAATCCACCATCCAGTCCCCAGAAGCACCTTGCATCCTGGATCTCACCCTGCCCCACCAGCCTGGGGACTCTTTCCCAGATTTGGTGATAAGAACACGTCTGTAGCCAAACTGTGTACAAACAGACAAGTGTACCCTTGAGAACCTAGGCTGTCATTCACTCAGCAAGGATTTACTGAGCACAAAGCACTGTGCCATGGTCTAAGGATACCACACGAAACTATGGAACCTGTCCTCATGGCAGGCTCTGAAAACTATCGCCTATTGCCTATTGCTTGACACTTGATATTTTGGGCTGAATAATTCTTTGTTGGCAGGTAGAGGCTGCCCTGGGTTTTGAGGATGTTTAAAACCATCTCTGCCATTTAACAACTGATGTCCTTAGTAACTTCTCCCTCCCAGCTGTGAACCCCCAGACTATTTACAGACATTGCCAAATGTCAAAGGAGAGCAGAACTGTCCCCAATTGAGAACCACGGAACCAGAGAGACACCTATACACACTGGAATCCTCCATCTGCTTCTTTCCAACTGGACTCATCACCCTCTGGAGCTATTATTCCAGCTTGCGTCCTAGAACCTCCCCCAACCACTCTCCTGGGTTGCAGGTTGCATTTTTCTCTCTTGATTTTAGTCTAGGAAAGAGGGCTTCATTTGCTGCAGCACATCCTTAAGTAACTTTCTCGGAAAAGATGTGTGGCTAGGAAAACGGTATTTGTCCTGGTAAAGCTGAAAATGTATTTTTCTTACCTGCAAACTCTGTTAAGCTCTGTTGGTTACTTCAATCTAGAAATCTAAATTGAAAATAAATTTTTCCCTCACAATTTTCTGGTGCCAAGTGTTTCTGATGCCAGTCTGAATTTCATTTCTGTGATGGTGACCTTGTGTGTGTGTGTGTGTGTGTGTGTGTGTGTGTATGATCTTTTTATCATTGATGCTTAGAATTTTCCTCACAATGTGTTGTGTTTTTCATCATTGTGCTAGGCAATCTGTGGACCCTTTTGATCTAAATACTGTGTCTTCTAACCCAGGGAATGCATTTGTTCTCTGCATTTTCCTAGTTTTTGTTTTCTGAAACTTCTGTTAGTCAGATGCTGTGTCTCCTGGACCAGTCTTTCACAGGTCATTCTCAGATTTCCCATTTCTTTGTTCTACCTTCTGAGTGATTTCCTTGACTTTAAATTTAAACCTTTTAATTTTAATTTTAATTTTTTTGCAATTGTGTGTGTGTGTGTGTGTGTGTGTGTGTGTGTGTGTGTGTGTGTGTTACTAAGGATTGAACCTAGGGGCTCTACCTCTGAGCTGTACCCCCCCAGCTCTATTTCATTTTATATTATTTCTTGTGGCACTGGGGATTGAACCCAGAGGCATTTTAACTCTGAACTACATTCACAGACTTATTTTGTTTTTATTTTGAAACAGGGTCTCACTAGGTTGATGAGAGTCTTACTACTTGCTGAGGCTGTCTTAGAACCTGTGATCCTCTGTCTTAGCCTCCCAAGTACTGAGATTACAGGTGTGTGCCACCATACCCAGTGTATTTTTTTGTTTTGAAGCAGGGTCTGGCTAGGTTGCTGAGAGTCTCATTACTAGCTGATGCTGTCCTCAAACCTGTGATCCTCCTGTCTCAGTCTCCCAAGTACTGGGATTATAGGCCTGTGCCACCACGCCTGGGGCAATCATACCATTATTTTTCAAGTACTCTCTATTGTTTCTTCATAGTCACTCTTGGTTTCCTTGGCTGCAACGTCTACTCAAAGTTTTCTGAGGAAGTTTTGAAAACGATGATCTGTTACTTGAACTAGCTCCATTTCCTTTATAGTTCTACCATGTATTTATCCTATACTTTCTTTTTTATATTGCAATTTTTCTTACTTTTCTCTCTCTCTTTTTTAAGAATGAAGCCATAGAAAGCTGAGTGGAGTAGTCATAATAGTTAATTTTAGGTGTTAGCTTCAGTGGATCAAAAGATACCCATATAGCCAGGAAAATGTTATTTCTGGTATGTCTGTGATGGGGTGCTATTCGGGTGTGTCCTGACACCTTGGTCCCCACTGTGGCACTGGGGGGAGCAGGGCAGAGCCTCAGGAGTGGACTGATGGCGTCACACAGAGGTCTTGCAGCAGAGGGCAGGCCCTCCTCCACCCTCCACCACGTGAGCCTGTGTTCCATGTGCTATCCTGGAGGGGGAGAAGCCCTTATCCCATGCTGGCTGTGTTTCCTGGCAGCTGGCACTATGAGAAATTACTGTCTGTTCTTTGTAAGTTGCCCAATGTTATGGTCTGGATATAGAATGTCTCCCAGAAAAGCTCACATGTTGGCAATGCGGCAGGCTCAGGTGGGGCTGGGGGACATGGTCTTGGGGTCTGTGTCCCCGGCCCCTTCCTCTGGACACCATGAGGTGAGAGTGGCTTTTCCTCTGCCACACACTAAAGCCCTGCCGCTGCTGTTTCTGCCTTGGAGTCAAAACTTTTCTGCTTTGGACCGAAACTTTTGAAACTTCTGAAACCAGGAGCCAATAAACCTTTCCTCCCCTAGGCTGTGCTTGTCAGGGATTTTGGTCACAGTGACAAAGAAGCTGACTAAAACACCCAGTCTCGACTATTTTGTTATAACAGCACAAACAGACGAAGCCAGGGTGCTTCTGGAAGAGATTGGCATATGAGTCAGTGGACTGATGGGAAAAGATCTGCCATCACCCAGTGTGGGTGGTCACCATCCAATCAGGTGAAGACCCTGCTAGAACCAAAAGGCAGAGGAAAAGCAAATCTGCATTCTCTCTCTCACACACAGCTGTCATGGCCTTCTACTGCCCTTGGACATCGGAACCCCAGCTTCTGCAGCCTGTGGACTCCAGGGTTTGCACTAGCAGCTCCCAAGTTTCTCAGGCCTCTGGTCTCAGACAGATTTACACCACCTGCTTCCCTAGTTCTGAGGCATAGATTCCCAAACTTATTAGCTTACTGCTTCATTTTCAGAAAAAAAAAAATGTTATTTTTATTCAATCTCCCCAACTGCACCTCAGGCTACTCCTCCTGCCCTGGACCTCTACAACATCTCCCCTGGGGATGGCGTTGCTGACTTTGGGAGTCAACTCATTTGAGGCCTTTGGACTTGGACTGAGCCATGTTCCCCAGCTTGCAGGTGGCCCATTGTGGGACTTGTCAATCTCCATAGTCATGTAAGCCAATTCCCCTAATAAATCCCTTCTCCTGTCTACGTGTCTGCTTATCTACCTACCTATCATCCATCTATCTATCCATCTTTCTATCTACCTACCTATCTTCTATCTATCTATTATCTATCATCCATCTTATTAGCCGAGTCTCTCTGGAGAGCCCTGGCTGGTGCAGCTGTACACATGACTCATGACTGGGGGGCCTGGTCTCCTGGCTAAGGGGTGAGGGGGGGAGACTTTCCCAGAGACTCCTAAATGCAGGTGGCAGAGCCCGACCCCTCCAGGACTAACAACATCAGTTACCTACTGACCTTCGGCAAGTCCCTTCGCCTTTTGAACCTCAGACTCCTCCTCCGTATACAAGTTAAACATCAAGTTTAAGCAATTGATGTTAAGGGCCTGTCTTCTTATTTAGTCTCTCTGCTGGATGGGTTTTCCTTTTTTGTTTTACTGAGCAAAAGAGTCACCAAACCTTTGTTTCTTTGGAAAACCAAAACAAAACTGTGCTAAACTCTCTTAGGCCTCGGTGGAAGAGGCTTACGTAGTTCCGTGTTTGGGGGAGGTGCTTCTCCGGGAGGTCTGTGGGATGGACGGCTTTCTTACTTAATATTTTCCTTACTTAATATTTGTTTGGTGCTTTGAGCTGATGGAGGGCCATGGAGTCTCCCACAGAGTTTAATTGCTATAGAGGTTTAGTAGGCCGTAAGACCCCAATTTCCTGCTGTATCCCCAGCTGCAAACTAACCATTTGCGGCAGCCTATAAACACCCCTTGGTGCCCAGAGCCTGCGGGGCTGCTAAGGGGAGGCCTCCCGGACAGCGCTTCCTTCCTCCACCCGCCTCCCCGGCTCCTGCGGCCTCCCCAGGCCTGACTTTTCCACTCAGCAGCAGCCCGGCGGCAGCCTTGTCCCCAGGTCAGGCTGAGCCTGGTGCCTGGGGCAGGAGGTCTCTGAAAGCAGAGTATCTCAGCCTCCCAAGTACTGGGATTGTAGGCGTACGCCACCACCTCAAGCTGGAATGAGAGTTCTCTTCTTTGACACATGTATCTATGTGAATCTGGGGAAGGCTCCTGATGGCCCAGCTTGGAGTCCTCACCCGGCCAGGGATGTGGAGGTGCAGTCCATCCGTCCTTGTGAGAAGCATGCTGGGTGGAGATGGACTTAGGCTCAAACGAGCACGCCTGTGGGAAGGGAGGGGTCCAAGGTGGTGGGGGAGACGTAAGCTCTAGACCAAGGTTACGAGCACCTGTCGGGATGCTGTGAGGGAACCCCACCAGGAAGGAGGGTGGTCCAGATGCCCTTGAGCCCTTTTCAGCTCCCAGAGTCCAGAGGCTCTTGCAGAGGCAGGTGTGAGGTCCAGCCCTACGCCTTCTGGTTTCAGGCTTTGCCGACATGGACATGTCTGCCTCCCGCCCCCCCTTCTCCCCCACCCCCGCCTCCAGGGACAGAGGGCAGCAGGGTATGTGGAGACACAGGGGACTGTACCTGTGTTATAGACAGAATGGAGGAGGGAAGCCAGAAGGACAGGAGGCAGCTCCTCCCAAGACCCTCGGGTGTTCCCAGCAGTGAGAAGTCCCCAGAGGTCAGTGTGCACCTGCCCCAGGGCCTACACCCAGAACAAAGGCGCCCGGAGCTCCTGGGAAGCAGAGGTCCCAGTGGGGCAGTGTTCCCGCCCCACCGCCCCGGGAGCCCTCTTTACCGAGGCTGCACAGCCAGTTCAGAGCTGCTCTGCGCAGGCAGTGGCCTTGCTCAACAGGCGGAAGCCCCAGCCCTTTGGTTTCATGCCCAAAGCCAGCCAAGGGGCCCCCTGATGACCTGCAGGTCTCTCTATGCGCTGGTAGTGAAGCGGAGGCCCTCTCTGCCTCTCTGCATTTCTCTTTCTTCTCTTTCTCTGGCCCTCATGCTGGCAAGTGCATGGACTTTGACAAGTGTGAGCTGGCCGACGGGTGATTTACATCTGCAGACAAGCAGGTGGTCGTGCCAGAACACATTGTCCTGCCTCGGTCAAATAAAGCGCATTGTACGTCCAACCTTTTAAGCTGCATTTTGCGGGTCTCGGGAACCGGCATGTGACTGCTCCTTCTGCCTGGACGCAACGCACTTTGAAGACATCTCGTGGCATCTCACCAAGGCATCCATATAGTCTTGTTCCAACAAGACAGCCAGCTGCTGGGCCGGCTTGCTCTCCCCACACACACTGTCCCCAGGAATGGGTCCCAAGGTGGCACTGGCTACACCCAAAATATTGGGCTCCTGTTGAACCAAGTTTCCTACCGGGCCGGTAAGAAAGCCTAGGATGGCCTTAGGTGTCCAGTGAGGGAGACCCACAGCCCCTGCTCCCGGCCGCCTCCCTGCTGAGGGTGCTCCTGAAATGCTAATGCTCACAGCCTTCCTTTGCCCTCTCAAGCGCCCCTGGGGGTGGGAAGGAGGCACCTCTGCCTGGTGTTCTGTGAGAGCCGAGAGGCAGGTGTTTTGTGAACTCCTGGGGGGGGACGTGTTCAGACCACCATAGTGACCAGAAGTCTCTTGAATCACTTCTCCACGGACAACCAGACTGATTTTTAAAATTTCTTCTGTCTTAAATTGAGGCATCATTTACATACGACAAAACTCACCCTTTTTAGCATACAGTTCTCTGTGTTTTGATAAACAAACAATGCTATGTAGCCACCACCACAATCAAGATCGAGAACAGCTCTCCAGGCATAGTGGCACACACCTGTAATCCCAGCACCTGGGAGACAAGAAGATCACAGGTTCGAGGACAGTCTCAGCAACTTAGTGAGGCTCTCAGCAGCCTAGCCAGACCCTGTTTCAAATCAAAGAATAAAAAAAGGGCTGAGGGTGTATCTCAGAGATAGGAGGCCTCTGGGTTCAATGCTTAGGAACAGACACACACACACACACACACACACACACACACACACACACACACGAAGATGAAGAATATCTCCAAAATGTCCACCTACCCTTTGCTCCTTTGTAATCACTCCTCCCCAAAACCCCTGGCGACCATTGGTCTGTTTCCCAGTCCTTCAGTTTTCCTTTCCCAGAAGGTCACATGAACAGAACCCCACAGAATGAAGCCCTACACGTCTGGCTTCTTTCACTGACAGGACACATTGAGACACATGGTTGTTGCTGCACACGGCAGCAGCCTGGGCCTCCTATCTTATTTGTTGCTTGTACGTACCCGCTGTGCTTATCCATTCACCTGTCCATGGATATTTGAGCTTTGTCCAGTTCTCAGCAATATGAACCCAACAATCATGGAAGGATTCTGTGTTAACATAAACTTTCCCTCCTCATGGGTCACATGGCAAAGGTGTGTTTATGAAGACCTTCCGGGCAGGGCCGTCTTCCGGTGTGCAGAGACATTTTGCATTCCCATCAGCCCTGGGGGAGGGTCTCGCTGTCCTGGTCGGTGCTGGGTATCGTCAGTGGAGTGCAGGTCTTGTCCACAGATGCAAATCCCACATCAGAATGATCTCGTGTCTCTCTGTTGCTTGCAAGATAGTGATGCTTGCATGTCGTGCAAGGCCACACGGTGCTCAGTCCCTTTCCAACTCCCACCCCCTCTGTCCCTTTGTCACCTGTGTCCAGGACCAGCCTCTCTGAGGCATTTCTCCTGCCCAGAGGCCTCAGCCCTGCTCTTTGCTGGGTTAGGGTCTTTGCAACCTCTCAACTGCAGCTCGAATACGCTTCCTTGGAAAACTTTCCTGACCCCCAGACTTGTTCTGGGTGACTGTGTGATCACAGTCCCCTAGAGCAGTCACCCCTGTGCTTTTTCTTCCTAGTCATTATCGCAACCTGGAAACACATATTAATTTCTGTGATCATGAGATTAAGGCCCATCTCCAGCCTGTCATATTTACGACAGCAGGAACTATGTCCATTTCACTTGCTATTATGTCTCTAGTTTCTTGGGAAAATACTGCATAGTCAATAAAAATCAATCATAGTACAAGCCGGTCATGGTGGTACGTATCTGTAATCCCAGTACTTGGGAGACTGAGAAAGGAAGATTGCAGGTTTGAGGCCAGCCCCCAGCAACTTAGCAAGACTCCATTTCCAAATGCAAAATAAGAAGGTATAACTTGGGGATAGAACACCCCTGGGTTCAATCCCCAGGACCAAAAGATAAACAAACAACAGCAGCTGCAAATGAATTACAGCACAGAATAAATGACTGGTGGAGTTTATCCATAGCTGGGATGATCCAGGAAAGAACTCCAAATTTCTCACACCCACCAGGATGCCTGCCAGCAGTTGTCATAGCCAATAAATTCCTGCCCCAGATTCGCAGTGTGTGCCTGGCTCCCTTCCTGGGCCCGCACAGTCCTGGGTGGGCTGGGTCACCGGGGCCGTCCTCCCCACTCCCTTTGTGGTAGGGCCCCATCTGGCGCTCACAAGTAACTCTACTTATTCTCTGTCCAGCTGTGTACTTTATTTTATGTTACTAAATTTGTTAATTACAAACTATTTTGACATAGCAAAAAATAGCTCAGAGGATAAACTAATGTGCACCTCGTTCCCACCAACCAAGATGGACAAGGAACCGTGGCAGATGATTTAAATCCGCAGCTCTCGCCTGCCCTGCTCTGGAAAGTTGAGGCCTCGATGGTTATCTTTTTCATGTGTGTTTTTGTAGTTTTTACTACATATGTCTATTTTTATATACTCTTTTCTTTCTTTCTTTCTTTTTTGCGGTACTGGGGATTGAACCTAGAGGCATCCTACCTTTGAGCTACACCCCCAGCCTGATTTTATTTCTTATTTGGAAACAGGGTCTCATTAGGTTGATGAAAGTCTCACTACTTGCTTAGGCTGTCCTGGAACCTGTGATCCTCGTATCTCAGCCTCCTAAATACTGGGATTACAAGCATGTCCCACCATACCCAGCTACTGTTTCCTTCCTTCCTTCCTTCCTTCCTTCCTTCCTTCCTTCCTTCCTTCCTTCCTTCCTTCTTCCTTCTTTCTTTTTTCCTTGTGGTACTGGAGATTGAACCCAAGGACATTCTACCTCAAGCTACATCCCCAGCAGTTTTTATTTTTTATTTTGAAAGAGGGTCTTGCTAAGTTGCTGAGACTGGCCTCCCACCTGCAATCCTCCTGTCTCAGCCTCCCAAGTACTGGGGTTCCAGGCATGCGCCACCACACCCAGCTTATTTCTAATGTTTACTATAATGAACAGCATTGAGCTGACTATTCTGTCTTCCTTCTGCATGAGAGTTGCCCTCGACTGGACGCCAGAGTGTACAAGGTGTGTGGACTAGGCGTGTACAGGTGTGCAAAGCTGTAGGAGATGAATGCCTTTGGTGAGTGTGAAGTGATCATTGGCTGAGGCTGCCCCACCCCACCCCAGCATGGAAGGCAAGTTTCCCCGTCCCTTGCCTTTGCCATCACTTGGTGCTTATCTGACTTTTAACTTGCCAATAACAGAGGGAAATGAAAACTCATAATGAGATGACTCTATGTTTTGCTTATTTGCAATGAGAAGGATCATCTTTTCATAGGTGGCTTTTCGTGTTGAGTGCTGTCTTTCTGACTGCTCCTGGAAGCTCTGGCTAGCTGGTCCTGATGCTGGGCCAGGGTTCTTGTGGGAGCCTCCTCTCCCTGCCACGGGCTCGACTCTTTGCTCTTGCTTTTTTTCTTTTCAGTACTGGGGACTTGATACACTGCCATTCTTAGTTCAGATAGTAAGATTTGTACATTTCCCCCCATGGCTGTGGTTTCTGTTTCATTTAAGAGATCCCACCCTACTGTGAAATAACACAGACCTTTTATTCTGAAAGTTTTAAACTTTGTTTTTCACATTTAGGTCATTAGTCCACCTGGTACTTTTTTTTTCTTTTCTGTATTTGGTTGGATTAGGGGCCTAGTTTTATCTTTTTCCCATGAAGAAGGTCAATTGTCTGTACATAATTGATTGACTAATCCACTGATTTCTTGTTGATTTGCAACACTACCTTTTGGAAGTGTTTCCTTATTCCAGTGAGAACATAAAGCTTTCCTCTGTGTTTCTGGACTGTTCTGTTCTGTTCATCCGTATATCCAT
>PVLC010030605.1:0-19389 GCA_004027655.1 Graphiurus murinus | reverse complement strand
TATTGTCAGGGTAATATTTGCAGCACCTATTTTGTATCTGAGTAAAGAAGATAATGTTGACTTTAGGATAGAGAGAGTTAGGTACTGATGACTTTGGTCCCTAAAGGCCTTGATTCATTTCTCTAATATATCATGATGAATTGATTCTTTCAGTATCACATTGCTAATAACATCAGTATATTCTTTAAAAGTATTTTTATGGCTTTATTTTTAAAGCAATATTGATGCTAATAAATTGACAGTTGAAGAAACAGAAGTATTAGAGCTATCAGGGGAATTTGTTTGGATTTTTAATGAGCTATAGATAATAATGCAACTATATTTTAGAAATAACACTAGATATAAGAGGATATCTCCCATATGCCCCTAGCAGTTTTGTCTATCTAATCTTTAGATTTCATATTTATACTACTAGTATTATACTATGGTTACTCAAATATAAATTATGAAGACATAAATTCTGGAACATGGAAATATACATTTTAATTTGATGCAAAGCAAGAACATATGTGAAAAGGTTTTTTAATTTAAATTTGTTTTTAATCTATAAACATTTAAAATTTTTTTCTTCACTATCTGGTAACGATATTGATAGGAATATCAGTAAATGGTTTCTTCTTTTATGAGATTATCTTAATGAGGTGTTGCCAATTAGGATGGCAAAAACTTTATTCCATATTTAATTCAAGAATACATTTCCAACCAACAATACATTTCTGCGTAGTAAGCTTATACATAAATGGAGGATCACCTCCGCTTAATGTAGGATGGCTTCCTTCAAATAGCAATGTCTGGTCCTAACGTGTCTATTGAAAAGGAAATTTTGCAAACAGACACAGATTAAAGTTTAATTTTCCTGGAGTTACTTTTGCTAGGATTTGCAGATATGAAATAGAGTTCTTTTTAGGAATGTGCTCATTAAGTCTTTTAAATCAAGTTATAAAAATTAACTAAGAAAGAGTAAACCATTCCATATCATTTGTACCATTTGTCTTCATTGTGGTTACCATCACTATCAAGATCTTTGTTGTCATCACCATTGTCATTTTCAGCAACATCACCATCCTCAGATCTTAGATCTCCTGATTAACAATGATACCCATGTGCACAGTCAAATATATTGGGCCCAACTTATTCCACTTGGCTGCCTCTTGGGAGGTTGTTTTGGCCTCACTTGCAGATACTGGTCCAATGTTTTGAGTATCCACCATGTGGCTTGGTTCTAAAGATGAATCCCAGCCAACATAAAGCCCCACAGTGTTTACAGAGACTTGTCTATATTCTTAATTTAACGACTTAATTCACTGGCTCATATTTGTTGAAAATGGTAGATAAAAGTGAGATATGACAAAAATGTGTCCATTTCTACTTGAATGAGTCATCAATATAGCCTTGCAAAGGGCAAGGTCTTGCAAATACCAGCCACACTGGTGGCTGGGCTGCTTGGCTAAGCCAATTGGAATGACTATACCTAGTTCAAGTGGGGACACAGAGCTGGGTCCTAGGCTATTGCGAAATTATAGTGTTTTAGGTTCTTTAATTTTAATGCATTTTTATTTTAACTTTCTCTAAACACTCAGTCCTGGTTACTCAACACTTTGGAAACACTTTTTCTCTCTATGAATTAACAATGAAATTCTTTGATCTTTCCTTCCTTTCCAACCATTTTCTCAACACTTTAGGACTCTTATATAAAAAATTCTAAGGAAAGGTTTGGTTCCTTTCTTATTTGAATAAAGGACTCATTGAAAAATGGATGATAGACCTGGTGACAAGAGAAAGAAAATGCAATTGGGTGCCTGAAGGAAAGTGTATATCTACCTTCATCTATCACTACTGATTAGCTGCAGCTAGAGAGAGGCAGAGACAGAGACAGAGAGAGATCGGAAATAACAAATGGATTCTAGAGAGCGGCTGGGCTTCGCTGCCTGGTTTTTCTGGCTCATCAATCATCTCCAGTGTGGCTGATAGGTGGCTCTGTCACTCCTACTTCTATTCCACCCACCAGAGGCTCTGTAACTATGACAGGCAATCCCTTGTCCACAGCCTTTTCAGTAGCAACAGCAGATCTAGTCCCTGCACAGAATGTCTAAAATCTGCTGTCTTATTATGTGATGTTTCTATTCTAACTTACCTTAGGAGTGTATGTTTACACGATTCTGACCTGTTGTCTCAGTCTGTGGCCTCATCAGTCCCGCCTTGGGGTGAGCATTGGCCGCACGCCTGTCATGTTCATCCTGCCAGCACAATGATAAGGCAACATTACATCAAACATTTATGGGAGGTGGGGTAGGGCTTGGGAGGGTCCATAAAAATGTTGAAGCCATTCAAGTGTGAAATGGAAAGATGAAGAAAGTGTTTTCCCAAAGTCATTCATATCTGTCATTTGTGCCAGGTCTTGCTTTAATGGTTCCCCTGTTCAGTCACTTCCAACCTGTGCTGCTTAGGCTGGCTCTTCCCTTAGGAAAACACATCTGGGGAGAGCTGCATTTTTGTACATAAATGAAAACTTTTGCAGCAAAGTGTTCTTTTAACATTGTTCATTCTCCAAGGAGGTTAACAATTTGGCATTCATTTTGGCACGTACTCATGAGTGGCTACCAAATCACATGGTTTAACTTTTGAAATGTGAGAACATGTGCTAAATTTCATGAGGGCTATAGAAGCTATGAAGTAAAACCACACAACTTAAACAGAATGAAGAAGTGACTCTTAAAGACTACCCCTCACTGGATATGGTGGCCTATACCTATAATCCCTGTACTTGGGAGGCTGAGACAGAAGGATTGCAGGTTCAAGGTCAGGCTCAGCAACTTAGTGAGATCATACTCCAAAATAAAAAATAGGACTGGGGGCACAGCTGGGAAGTAGAATATCCCTCGGTTTCATTCTCAGTGCCAAAAACAACAACAAAAAAGACTACCCCTTTTATTTTCCCTGATATCCGAAGGTTCAGTGTCCATTTTCCTCTAACTTATAGATAACAGGAACCTAGTTTCACAGACTAATATGGAATCCCACCCCTATCAGCCTGCACAGGCTGAGTCTTCAGTGTGGTTGAGGTGTTTGCATTTTTTGCATTTATCTTTACTCACAGGGAATTTTTCCTGGTGAACAAGACATGGATGAGCTTTGGTGAGGCGTTAGAGGGAAATCCTCATACTATATCTTGCAATTAGTCAGACAATACCTAGTGAGGTTCCCACTTATTTTCTTTTTATCCTGAAAATATATGTGTGATTTGGACACTACTAGTTCTGTCTTACACATAAAGAAAGTGAATTCTTGATATAGGTAGAAGAGACAGAAGAGAATGGCTCACCTTGGACACCTCTGTTATACAATGATGTCCTTCTTCTCATCATCCCCTTTGACTCCTCAAGTATCATGTACCTATATTATAGCTAAGTCATCCCTTTGAAAGACACTCAAGAGCCAATGCCTTTTAAATTCATTATAAAGGAATTTCAGATTTAACTCCTGATTTCTTCCCAGTGAAAACAGTTAAAATATAAGAGGGTAAGTAATGAGAATAAAGCCTAAATGAATAAACTCCTATATAAGTGTTTGAGTTGATCAATAGGCAATAACAATTACCATGTCATTTCTCTAATATTAGTTCACTTCTTATGGAAATGTTTGTTTTTGACGGGGAGGAAGATAGAATTATACTAAGAATCACACAGGAAATTCACTCTGATGATTTCAGTATAATTTTTGTCATTCTTTACTTTTTACCCAAATGGTATTACCTAGCTTGATCAAGAACAGCTTATTTGAAGCTTGACTCAACAACACAGTTTTCTTATCCTAAGAATGTTCTAGATATTAAAGATTCCTAGCATTTATTGCCTGGCTCAGCCACTCGCCAGTTGTATATTCTTGGGTCAGCTGGTAAAATCTCTGGTTCCCAGTGTTCTCTGCTCTAAAAAGTAAATAATGAAGTCTATCATATAAAGTGCTATGAAGATTAAAGTGGCACACTGTGATATTTCTTATTTATCATAATACCTAGTATATATAGTAAGTGTTAAATAAATGCTGTTTTTCACTTTAAATATTTTTAAAATATCAGTAAAAATTCCAAAGAATGTGTGTTCTATTATTTAAATCAATACCAGAAGAAAAATGCAAAACTACAAAATGATTAATTAAAAGGATAAGACAAACATATGATAAAGGGGTCTGATTGGATTAGGAAAATATCTACTTGGTTAAATATTCAGTTCTATTATTTATAGCCAATTAGACTCATAAAGCATATGCTCAGTAGGCAATAAAGAAGAGTGGTTCACTAACTTTATGTTCTGTAGTTATATTTACAGTAAGACTGGCTGGAAAATTAAAAAATATATATAAAAACAACATAATAGTGAAAAATTATTAGTTGTGTGCATCTTCATGCACTTGTAATCAATGTATCCAGTTTTAATGGGAATCTCTGAAGACAAGCACCATCCCTTTCCATGCATGGTGTTGCGCAGGGAATCCATAGTGGGCATGTTTGAGCAAAACTTCTGTAGTAGCTGTTTATTTTGAAACCATATCTTTCTATGGTCATCTTTAAGGACACCTGCCTATTTCAGTCCTTTCAACAGCCATACTAGATTAATAATAAGATAATTAATTACTCTACACTCTGCTTCCTTGCAGTTAAGTCAAGTGATTGGCATGAATCTATCCTGTGCCTGCATAGTCTTCAGAGGATGGACCTCTATATAATGATACTTGAGCTTTAAGAAAACTCAGTATGTGACATTGTTCATTTACATGTAGATCAGGGGTGAATATATTTTAAAAATATGTCTGTGCAGTGTTTAAAATGAATACTTTAAGGAATATAGTTACAGTCCTGAGGGAGGAATATTTACATTAATTAACTGCACCATCATGACAGTCATCTTGCACTTTGTGACACTAACTTCTAATCCTCACCCATACTATATTTTTAAATTAACATATTAGTGCACATATATGTGTACTTTTAATACCACATAACCTGATGTCTTAAAGAAACTTTATTTTTATGAAGTGTTAAAATTTGGGTAAAGTAAGCTTGCAGGGAAAAATGCCTTTTACAGGCTGAGACCAATAAAGGAGAAGTCTGTCCCTATGGTTATGGTGGACATGCTTGAAACTGTGGCAGGGTTGTACTGCTTGTATGCATCTTCAGATGGCACAGTAGCCCCAGGAACTGACACTCGCTCTTCACTGTATTGTTCCGTTTTGTCTACTCACTCAGGGCCATTATGGAGTTTTCTAGAGCTATCATGCCAGAAGACATAGAACAATGAGATTCTTAAATATAAGCCAGTACTGGAATTAAGACAAGGCAAAAATTAACTAAGATTGTGATGTGCATGTCTAACATATTTGCTGTTAGTCTTACTCTCTAAAAATGTATGCACTAGAAAAATGAAAATTACATGTCTGGTTCACATGTGTTTATTGAACTTCCTTTGGTTGTAAGGTTCTAGAGTCAAATCAACTTAGATTCAGATATAGCTTATGTTATTTAGTAGTGAATTTAGGCAAAACTTTAAAAAATCAGAACCTTAGTTTCCAATATATGCAAAATAATAATTCATATTGTATAAAATATGGTGAGAATTGAG
Organism: Graphiurus murinus; assembly: GCA_004027655.1. Taxonomy (NCBI): domain Eukaryota; kingdom Metazoa; phylum Chordata; class Mammalia; order Rodentia; family Gliridae; genus Graphiurus; species Graphiurus murinus. Next base: position 13,774 of record PVLC010030605.1, on the reverse strand, counting down.
TATAAAATATTTATTCAGTAGGTACCTGGACAAAAGCTAACACTCAGTAAATGTCAGTTCCTTCTCACTTCTATACCCTTCTTACATATAATGAATATATGTACACACACACACACACACACACACACACACACACTTATAGTAACGTTTATGTATCTAATGTTACAGAGCTATTAATACCTACCTCTTAAAGTTGTAATATGAATTAGTGATGATCATTGTAAAACATCCAGCATGTTTTCTAACACAGCACTGCTACTTACATGTCGCATAAACTGTCGTAATTTTTGTAAATATCATTACCACCATCATGATCATTGTCACCACTATCATCACCATCACTAAACAAAGCAGCTGGGAATATCTTTGACTACATATATAGTCTATCTTTCTTTTCTGCTGCCTCACAGGGAAGCTAGCTTAATTTGCCTATATATCAACAAGATGGTATTTCTAAGAGGTAGAAAGAAAAGGAGTGTGTGGGCTGAGTACCAGAGACAAGGTGGGTGTTTCTGTTCAGGTTGCTTCCTGGGACCCTGTGTGTTTTTCTTCATCATTTGATATCTAAACTGCTGTTAAGTTCTTTTGTAATGGCACCATTTTACTATGATTCATTTATCTTTTTTCCTTTTATTCTTCTTAGATCGCCTCTCCTCGTTCCCAATCTGACACTGTCTTTTTCTCTTTCAAGTTTTCTATTCAGTGCATAGAAAAAACAAACATATTTGCTGTTAGTCTTCTCAGTTGCCAATTAAGATATAATGTTCTAAGGTGTGTGTGTGTGTGTGTGTGTGTGTGTGTGTGTGTGTGTGTGTGTTACTTATGGCTTTTTTTTCCTGGCTTAGACTTGGCAACTGTATTTATTTGAGGGGGGAGGGATAGTGATATATACTTTGCTTTTCTAATTTTCAGAGAGAGAGCTCTCCTGGTTACATGAGGGTTGGATTTTCAAATGGCTGGTGCCAAAAAGCTGGGACTGCACACAGAGCACTGTGCAAGGCAAGGAAATACTTCATTAGACTTGTATTCCACGAAGACACTTTCGCTTCTTAACGCCTGTGATTTTAATTAAAACCTGGAAAGTAAAGAATCCTCTAGTTGTATTAATGCTTTCATTTCCATCAGGATGGTAGAGTTTATAAACACTATCTGGGTTTATAAATTAGTCCTCATGCGAATAATAAGTGCAGAATGTCGCATAGAAAGCAAAACTCTGCCTGCCCATCTGTTCCTCTCACACTTTTTTCTTCCATTGTTGTTTTCCTCTTCAGAGACTCTTAGCGATGGCCCTTTTTTCTTTATCTCTAGGCATCTATCATCCATATAATTTAACTCTGTCTATATTCAACTCAAATTTTATTTTGAGTCGAGAAAAGGGTGCATTAGTGCTTGATTTGGATAGCAATCTAAGGTGAAACTAAATAAAATTTTAACTATTAAATTCAATGAGTGCTGTGTGAATGCATGCCTCTATCACTCTGAACTTTATAAAGATACATTATTACAATGCACTAATAAAAAATAATCACATGGGAAATAGGATTTCCTGTTTTTATAAATCTAGGTTTCTTATAACATTTAACAGTTTTATAATAAGTATGTGTATAGACACACACACACACACACACACACACACACACACACATTCACTATGTAGTTATCATTCCAGAGGAACAAGACTATACAGCTTATGCCACTGTTTGTACACAGTGTTCAATTAATGTGTTATCCTTCTCCTTTAAGTATACCAATAAATGGAACCAGATAAATAAATACAGAATTATATACAAGATTGGGACAAAATGACATTGTATTTATATTACAATAAATGTCTATACATGCAAAAGCAAGAGATCAATATTATCAACTTTAGTGAGAACTTTTAATTAGAGAAAAAAATAATACAGGTGTCAAAGTGAACCAGGAACTGGCAAGAGTCAGTTCTCTAGACCTATTTTTTCTCTCAAATCCTTCTGGAAATTAGGATAACATATATTATAAATAAACACATACCAAAGGAGAAACTGTTTTATGAGGAGGAATGAGCCCCTAGAACTACCTTCTGAGAGTTGCATTCCATTTCTCTTCAGGAGTAGAGCTGCTTCTGTATCTTGGAAGAGTAGAATTTAAGGGTGTAGATAATTTCTGCAGTTATATTTTGAGAACTCAGCCTCAAGTGGGTATTGGAACTTTTTGGTTGGGAGAATGATCGAATGCTATTTCATCTGCTTTCTTTAAAATTGCTGGGTGATACTAAGAAGTTACACTTTTGTGTCAGAACACCAACTGCCTACCTGGATTACCTTGGCTACCCACATGTGGTGGCATTTCTCTTTGCCCTGAATAGGATGCTGTGTGTTGAACTCTCTTAGGGAGTTGAAGTCCAGGCTTATTTTGTCTATGTCTTACAAATATAGGAGTATCCTATGTGGGAGGGCCGTTGGCACTCTCTGCATATGCCTGGCACAAACAGACAGACAGATCGGAATACTGCTAATAGGCATGTCTATGGTGAAACGTGCCAAAAATGAACATGTTTCCTCATAACAAAATATGCATAGCACAACAAACATATGTATGGCAGTAAGACTTTAAAACTCGACAAACTACCGTAATTATACAGTATCAAATCATAATAGAATATACCTTTATTATCAGAAAAAAATGCATTTTTCATTCATTCATGAATAAACATCTTAAAGGTATTAAAAAGAACATTTGTGATCCTGAGTGTCAGTATTTTGTATTTTCCCTATTTACTTTTCTCTCTCTAATCTCTTGATCTCTCCTGAATATAAGCATTTCAGAAAGAAAAACAATAGTAATAGGACCTTCCATATTGGGATTCTATAGCACTTTATTATTTCCCAAGAGCTTTTATATATATATATATATATATATATATATATATATATATATATATATATATATATATATATTTTAGCAATTTTACTCATATAGTGTGTGTGTGTGTGTGTGTGTGTGTGTGTGTGTTTATGAACGTATATGAGAGTTTAGTCACTGAGTTTAACACCAAGTTCATATAAAGTTCCTAAAAAGCAAATATATCATGTGGCTTATATACTTCATTGTTCTACTTCTTTAAAAAAAAAAACAAAAAACACTCCTATATATTGCTGTATTTTCAGTTTTGGATTATACCAACCCAAGGATTATTTTCCTATTTTACTTTCATCTGACTAATTATCTCCATGTTTGTGTTATGGTTCTCCTCACAGTACCAAGGACAATTGTGAGACAACTGTGAGATATTTTCCAAAGGATACAAAAGCCATTTTATTCACACAACAAGATGATTGGTACTGTAATTACTGTGTCTTCAAGAAGCTCCCATCAATAGAATCTTCTCTTTGACTTGAGTTATGAACAAGTTGAGAAGAAAATGAAAGGAAAAGAGAAGCCAGAACATTATCTTAGTATTGAGAATGATGAAGTTAGTGATTGAGGATTTTTGTCTTTTAACCACTTGGCTTTGCTAATAGTAAGACCCTGATTTGGAAGATGAGTGTGGCTACACTGGCCCTGCTCCAGAGATAATGCAGGCCCCTACGTGATAAATCACAAGAAGAGGCTGAGCACTCTGGGTCTCAGTGGGAAGGCCCCTTCCTAGAAGAAGGAAGAGTGAAACTGAGACAACTGTGTGCTATTTTCCCCAAATTTAACAACAAAGTAAGCCACAACACCTCCCTAGGAGCAGTAAGAAAAAGGGTAGAGAGAAGAGAGAACATGCACAGAGCTCCATATGGAAGCAAGGATCATGGAAAAGGCATTCCTTTATAATAAAAATTTACCTGCCTGATGTTAGAATTATGAAAGGACCTGCACTATGTAGGTCAAGAAGGTGTGGCTCTTTTTTTTTTTTTTGGACTGGGGATTGAACCCAGGGATATTCTTACCTACAAACTACATCCAGAGCCCTATTTTATTTAATATTTAATTTTTAATTTTGTGATACTAGAGATTGAACCTAGGGGCATTCTACCTCCAAGCTACACTTCAAGCCCTATTTTTTATCCTTTATTTTGAAACAGGGTCTCACTAGGTTGTGGAGGGCCTCACAAAGTAGCTGAAGCTGGCAGAGAACCCTCAATTTTCCTGTCTCAGCCTCCCAAGTACTGGGATTACAAGCATGTGCCACCATGCCCAGCCCTATTTTGTTTTTATTTTGAAATAGGGTCTCAGTAATTTACTGAGGGCCTTGCTAAGTTGCTGAGGCTGACCTTGAATTAAGATCCTCCTCTCCCATCCTCGCAAGTACTGGGACTGTAGGCATGTGCCACCATGCCTGGCATCATGGCCTCATTTTAAAATAAAAATCTAAGTAAATATTAAACAGGTTTCACAAGGAAACAGGAATATTTGGATTTTCGGAAGGCTTGTTAGAATTGGAATGAGCCAGAGACTTAAGTTTTGAAGCATGTGTATAATTTTCGGTCTGTTTTTTTATCAGGCCTCATTTTGATAAATGGACGTGAACTGATCATTTAAATGCATACTTACCAATGCCACTCAGACAGTGTTCCACAGCTGTCTGTCCTCTTCGTGGAGGTGTTAAGAACCTACAGACAGCTCTTTCTGTCAAAGTTCCTTATAGTCTCTGGGTAGGTGATAGACCAGAGTTGAAGGCTGGGTACAGCGAAGAGGGCAGATGGATTCTCATCCCCTATCTCCTGGAGTGCATCACAAGCATGTTATTGAGATAGCCTCCCAAGTAGTTTAAATAGCAGTGTCTGGTGGCAAAATGAAAACAAATGAAGAAGCCAGTGACACCCACAGGAGTTCAGCTTCCTGCTGCCTACAGCCCCCATGGGAGAGGCAGGCTGGCAATTCCATCCCAAGGAATGTATCTCAGTCAGGGCAGAGCTGTCAGAATTAGCAGGGAGGGGGAGGGGTGCTCCCTGATGGTTTTCTAAGCTCCCTGGGATTCTCTGACATTGCTAAATCTGTTAGAGGATATTCAATCTGCTTGAAGTGATAGGTTTTTTGACTCCTGAAGGATTCAATACTCATAAATTGGTCTAATCATTATATCTCCTTTAGAAGTAGTATTGGGAACTCCACAGGTCCAACAGTTCCATCCCCATTGCTTTCCCTGACTTTTCACTTTCAAGGGGAATCTAGAGATAACATGTAGAACTTGGTGGTTTCTTTCAGGAGTGGAGTGGCACCATAATGTATTTTATATATTATATAAACATATATGATAAATATATAAATATATAATGAATTATATATAATTTTATTGGTGCAATGTAATTATACATTGTGCTATCAAAGTGAGATTTAATTGATGTATTTTCCCCTGTATAGCCCCCACCACTGTTCCTCTTTCCTCCCTTCCCATACATGTTAGTAGTGAAACCTTGTATGGACCTAACCTGATTTGAACTATTCCCTTTGCCACAATCCTCATTTTTCCCTTACCAACTTCCTCCTACAATCCCCTTTCACTATTTTGCTGGCTTCTCTCCTCATTTGACTGAAGCTCTTTTTGCTTCATATTTTCATTCTAGCTTCCATATATAAGAGAAAACATATGACCCTTCACTTTCTGGGGCTGGCTAACCTCCCTAGCATAATATTTTCAAGTTACATTTTCCTGCAAATGACATAATGTTTTTCTTATGGTTGAGTAAAATTCCATTGTGTGTATATATCACAGTTTTGTTATCCATTAGTCTGTTTATGGACACCTAGGTTGGATCCATAATTTGGCTATTGTGAATTGTGCTGCTATAAATATGGGTACGCCCATATCACTATAGTATTCTAAGTTCATCTGTTTTGGAAAGATAACAAGCAGTGGTATGAATGGTTTATGTGATGGTTCCATTTCTAGTCTTTGAGTTATCTCCATAGTGGTTGCACTACTTTACAACCCCACCAACAGTGTATAAGAGTTACTATTTCCACATGTCCTCATTAGTAGTTATTATTGTTCATATTCTTGATGATTGTCATTCTAGTTGAAGTTAGATGGGATCTCAGGATAGTTTTGATTTGCATTTCCCTGATTGCTAATAGTGCTGAATATTTTTTCAATTATATATTGGGTATTTGTATTTCTTCTTTTGAGAAGTATCTATTCCCTTTCATAGACCATTTTAGTTGCGCTATTTGTGTTTTGTGTGTTAACTTTTTGAGTTCCTTATATATTCTAGATATTAGTCAGAGAAGTAGTTCACAAATATATTCTCCCCATCGATGGGCTCTCTCTTCAGATGTTTGGTTGCTGCACAGGAGCTTTTTTAATTTGATGTCGTCCCATTAATTGATTCTCAGTTTTATTCCCTGAATTTTGGGGAGATTGTTGAGGAATTCTCTATCAGTGTCTATATGTTGGAGAGTTGGTTGTATGCCTTCTTCTAATAATTGCAAAGATTCTGTTTTAATTCATAGGTCTTTGATTCGTCTTGAGTTGGTTTTTGTGCAGGTTGAGAAATAGAGGTCTATTTTTATTCCTCTACATATGGCTATCCAGTTTTCCCAACACCATTTGTAGTGGTATTTTCTTACATCCTGTAGTGCACTGTGCTAATCTGGACTCATGCTCAGTTCCCCCTTGGCTTTTGTTTTTCCTCTTTCTATTTTAACCCATTTCTCCCCATGTCTCAGTAAATGTACAGTAGAAATTTGACATTTTATTCTTATCATCTGGGGATTTGAGAACAACCCCTCCCTCACAGTATCCCTTTTTCATCGATCCTCTGTTCACTATTTACTGATCTCCTGAAATGACTGTTAGTTTATAATTCAAACCACTGTTTCAGCAGGCTTGCAACTATACCCCTGAAATAGATGGAGATCAGGGATATTGGGATTGAACATGGAGTACAAAGTGGTATATTAAAGCTCAACATGGAGAAAATTGTTCTGGTGAAAACTTGATCAGGTGTGTGAAAAAAATTAGTGATAAGTCTCTGTTACACAACAAAAATAGAAAATTAGCTTTTTATCATGGTAGATTTAGTGATGATTTGGGGAAAGAATATTTTTTCTGTGCATATTGAAGTATATAATCATATATATTATATATGTTTAATATATATTTGTATATATTAAACATATATAATATACATAACCTATTTAATATACATATATATAATATAATATACATATATATAATATATATGTATATATAGTTCAATATGCACAGCAAAAATATTCTAGCGGGTATATTATATATGTATATATATTATATATATTATATGTATATATTATATACATATATTATACCTGCTAAGGTTTTTGTTAAGATGCTTGAATGCTCTGTAAGGGCATTAACAACCAAAAAGACCATAATTTTGTGTGGTTTTTGCCTTCCTCAATGGCTATCAAATTGCTTTCTATTGAATTGATTAGGGAGGTTAGAATACTAGAACTCAGGTGTTTACAGATCAGAATGCTATGTGAAGCATGTTGTACTGCCCTGACTCACATGCCCAAATGCCACTCTTCCCTGTCCCTAAATGAAACAGGTCAAAGGGTCTGAGACAAAGGGTGGGCTAAAGATTCAGTATTACTTTTCCATAGTACCTTTGGATGCTGAACAGTTATTTACCATAAGAACCTGAAACGGGTAGTAAACTGAGGGTTAATAAACACAGAAGCAAATGCCAGGCATGGTGGCACACCTCTATCATCCCAGCTCCTTGAAAGACTAAGCAAGAATATCACAGTTTGAGTCCAACCTGGCAACTTAGCAAGATTCTGTCTCAAAATAAAAATTAAATAAAATGGGTTGGGGCTGTAGCTTAGTAGAAGAATGCTTGCCTAGCATGTGCTAGCCCCTGGGTTCAATTCCTGGCATTGCAAAAAAAAAAAAGAAAAGAAAAGAAACAAAAAATAATCTATGCTTAGATATTGTGTTTGTTTTTTTCTCCTCAGCCTGGAAAATAATGCCAGTTGTAAAGCTCTTTCACATATAATATCTCATTAAAGTTTCACAACTTTTTGAAATAAGAACAATTTTATTTTTAACTTGGTTCCTCTGTGCCCTTGTTTCCATATTTGTAGAAATACAAAATTTGGTATGAGAAGAAAATGAGACCATTTCAATTCCTTACTATGTGTTTCAATTTGGGTCATAAGAAACAGACACTCAAAAGGAATGAGATGTTCAAGAAATGCATTGGGAGAAATACATGTTAAGGACAGAGGAAGTGAAAGGGGGTTCAAATTGTAATGCTAGCTGATATTTATGAACAGAAGAAAGGGTGGAAGTTTGGGTTGGAAGAACTTCAGACTACAATTCTGAGAAAGATTCAGTCCAAAAGAAAAGTTACCTATAGAATAATCCTGCAGGGGGCAGGACCAGCCCAATTCTAATAGTCCTAGTGAGCAGGTGTATCTGAGCTCCCTAGGAGGAGTTTGCCTAAGAACAAGCAAGTACAGCTTCCAAAGTGTGGCAGCTGGAGGCTCCTGTTTAACATAGTCTCCCTATAGCAGATTATCTGGAGGGGCAACCCTCATGAAGTGGTGCATTGCTGCCCACCTCACAGTGCCAGGTGCCTGGAATGTAGTATGTAGCTGCTATATGCTAACCATTATCATTCTCATTTTATAGGTAAAGAGGCTGCACTCTCAATGACAATGTACCATTTGGCTGGGATCTCTCATAACAGTCAGGACTTAAACCTTACACCTCTGCTTCTGGATCTTATGCTCTCTCAAGCACATCACACAGCTGCTCTTCGTATATACTTAATTCATTTCCTTTTGTGATAAAGAGGATACTAATTTGATTTGGAACAACAAAACTTTACCCCATGCCCCTTATGCAATGTAGCCTTGCTGCCTTTGAAAAATTCTTGGTTTATTCCTGTAGCTTCTCAGGCACAGTGTGTTGCCCTTAGCATCCAGAAAGCCCAGTTTCTGGGATTTGAGCCAAGGCAGATTCTAAGGCTACACCTCAGCTCCTAGGAAAGTCATGTCAATTTTGGTTTCAGCAGCCAAAAGACAATGTTTGTATCTTTTTCTTTTTTGTGTGGAGAGGGGCGCAAGTCTCTCTGGATGCTATCATACACTGACATATCCTTCCATGTGACTTTCCCTTCAATCTCCTAGTGATAGATCCATTTTTTGAAGCAATTAAACTCACCTTCTCTGGCCTCAAATCTATTTTTCACTGAACAGATTTTAATTTTCCCTAAAAAAATTCTTTAGGATATGTGTGCTACCATCTACTTTTAAATGTCTGAAAAGAGCTTCATAGTACTTTTTTCTCATTTTTGAGAGATAAGAATGTAACGTAGCTGCTCTCTGGTCGGTGTGTGTGCTTAGATTACAGCAGGCAAGCTTCTAATTGGCATAGCAGACACACAGCTGCATTATTAGTTCTTGAGCCAAAAGCACAAAATAGTACAATTTCTGGGCATTGTCAAGTTTAAATAATTATAATCTCTTACTTTAAAAAAATAGACTCGAATATTCCTGAATTGAGGTATGAGAAGTTAATTGTGCCCATGCATATGCACAGAGACACACACAGGCATGCTGGCATTTTTATCTCTGAGGTATAAATGTGGGGACAAACTTGAGAGAAGTCCAGAGCAAATATAATCAGGCCTTTTGGTGGAAAATTCCAGCATTCCCTGTTCCTATAATGGAATTTCCCAGCATTACATTAGTGAAGACGGAAAGGCATGACATCTTTCTCATTTCCGTGGATACTCAATATAACGGCTTCTGTCCTACTAGCACAATGCTTGAATGGCCCCTAAAGCTACTCAGAACCTTGGTAATAATTATCTGCAAGATTGCAGCTACCAGGCAAGATGTTTTCCATTGAGCCTGTTAAATCTACCATTGGAATAGGCTTTCCAAGAGGACAAAATTGGTTTGTTTATTTGTTCCCTGCCTGCTCAAAAAAGAATTTGAAGAGGTCACACTGTTAACCTGGCAAGATGTGTCAAGCCAACAAATAACTAAAATGTGGTTGAAATGATATTGCATGGCTCCAAAACGGCCCCCAAGAACAAACCATGCCACCTGGGAATTAGATTATTATCCAGTGGTGAAATATGTGATAGTTGATTCTGTCTCCAAGCTTATTCAAGGAAGGCCTTAGAGCTGAGACTATGAGATGGGTCATTTTTAGGCATTATTGGCCACATAACAGAAGCAGCTTTGGCAGAGGTCTTCTAGTAATCCTACAAAGGCACTGAAAATGTATCTACACTGAGCCTGCCGCCATGGTTGCTGTTGAGGGTGGGGTATAGTGAAAACTCAAATTCAGAGGCCAGACTGCTGACCCTGTGACTTCTTACCTGCCCTAGCTGTGGTGCATCCTTATTCAGTGCTCATCTAAACAAAACCACAGCTCCAACTCAGCCCTACAGCTCATGATTCCTACAAGAAACTAGCATTCTGAGTCATTTCTTCCTTTAATCCCTTCCTTTTTCCATGACACAGTTTCCTTACTACCTTGCATTTTTAAAAAAAGGAAAAATGCAACATTATTTTGTTTAAACTGAGGCTAGAAGAGAATTTCAACAGTAACTAATACCAATCAAAACACAACAAAGATATGTCTATACTCTTGCCAAGTGGCTGACTTTATAGAGCAATATTTACTGATAATTAAATAGGTAGGGTAGGTCCTTGGAGTTCACTTAGAAGGATTTAAACTACATAATTTATTTATGTGATTTGTGCTTACTAAAGAATTTCTTTTTATTACCCTGAAGTCTAATCCCCTATTCTCTTCTCCCTTCCTATGTCTTTATATTTAGTCATCAGTTTTGAAAATCACCAACACTTTATTTATGTTCACTGAGAATCTTGGAAGTATGAGAACAGAATACAAAATAGCTGGACCACAGGCCACGTGACTGAGTTTAAATTATCCCATGATTTCCTTAAGGGTTTTGAGTTGCTTTTTTAAATCTCTTTTAGCTTCTTATTTTAAATGCCAAAAAAGTTAACATATGCTTATTTAGTCATTTGAGATTTTCAACTCTTATACTAAGATAGCAAATAAGACATCTGCAAAGGTAGATTTTACAAAGTGTAGATGTTATGCTCCACATTTCACACAACAGGAAATCAACGCCCAGAGGTTAATTCACCCTTCCATGTTTACCAGATGGAGCTAGACCTTCGCTTTAGCATCTGCCTCATGTTTCTATTTGCTGTAACACTTAAGTATTTAGTCTCTGTAATTCCTTTGACCCTACTATAATCCATCATCTCTGCAGTAACCAGAAAGATAATTTTAAGAAGTTAACTGGTTAAGGTTATTCCCTTGTTCAAAAGCCTTCCAAAGGATTATCTTTGCATGAATAATAATAAGAAAAATCTTTCTCATGACCTCCCCTGGACTATCAACATGACCTTATCTTGTCTCACTCTCCTTTACTCTTACATACTCTAGCCACACTGACCTTCTCTCTGTTCCATGAGCACAGACTCAAGGATAGACTTTTATAAGTGCTGTTTCTTCTGTCTGAAATTTCTGTGAGCTTTTCTCATTGCATTCTCCTCGTTATTTAGGTCTCTGTTCAAATGTCACATCTCAGGTATTCTTTGGGGTATGCTTGTCAAATCAAATTTTATTATAATATATATTATCCAAAATTATCTTTTTCCTTCATTTGCTTTCTTGAACGTCTTTTCTATGCTTCTTTTCAAAAAACATATTTTCCCATATAATCCTCAGAGTAACCAAATCTTTCTTTTGTTCTCTTCTGAGTCCCCCAACATCTAGCATGGTAATTTTGAAAGTAAATTAAAAATAACTCAAAGTCACATTCTTGGAAAATCTTTGGACTTGAGTGAGGAGATAAACATCATTTTTAAAATAAGGCTTTTATGACAAGGCTAAATGACATATAAAATTATATGTGATATAATTGAAAACATAAAACTTCAATGTAATAGGCCAAATATTGACAATCATAATACTATTGTTTTTGCATAGTGTTACATAATTTTTATTTTTAATGGTTAATCTATTTTACTTTTATGATTGGGATAAAAATCACTTTTAAAGAAGAAAATAAAATTTAAATGAGAAAAGCAATGTCTTAGTACTCAAAGGATTATTTTGAAAATTTATTGAACTTCCAGTTGGTAATAATACTAATATTGACCTGTTCTGGCCACTTGGCCTCTATTCTACTATTGTGTCTCATGTGATGGTTTTGAGTTTCTCTCTTCAGAATATAATTACGTTTATTTATATCTCTGCGGCACTTAGTACTATGTATAATTCTCTAGGAATGATGTAAACAATACAGAGTAAAGTAGAATTATCTTCTTCCACTTTCTGGATAATTCCTAGATATTTATTGCCACTAAAGTTTGCGTCAATATTTTCTTTTTCAACTCTCATTGTGGAAATAGAAATCTAGAACACTTTTCCCACAGGCACAACTATTATTCCTTCACTTTCTCACCTCATTATTATATGGTTAATTTTGTTTGTATTCACAAATATGACATAATATTGTATCTAAGTATATTGCACTGATTTTTTTATTTCTTATTTTTCCAGAATACTGAGTATTTTAAACCCAGATTCTACCACCCAGCTGATATTCCACTCTTCATATTCATGTTATTTCCAAATGTGATACTCAACTAAATTGCTTTTGAGAACTTTGAATAAGTTAAGGTCAAGAAGAGAGCCTAACTCAAAGTGTATATATATATATTTCTTAGTTACTACTGATCCATTCATCAAATATACATTATGGTTGAATTGATCAGCTATGAAGCTAGCTAAAGTTGTGATACAGTTGACATATCTTGATTTTTAATAATACATTGAGGAGGAGGATGGTGGGAAGCATTTTGCTAAAATTCAGATAAACCATATATATATATATGTTGTTTGGTACTGGGGTTTGAACCCAGGGGCATTCTACCTCCGAGCTACACCCCTAGTCTTTTTTTTTTTACTTTTTACTTTCAAACATGGTCTCACTAATTTGTGGAGGGCCTCACTAAGTAGCTGAGGCTGGCCATGAACCTGCAACCCTCCTGTCTCAGCCTCCCAAGTACTGGGATTACAAGCGTGCACCACCATGCCAAGCTCCTGCTATATTTTTGATGAAATTAAAATCATTGCTTGGGGAGAAAAGAAGTTGTGAAGAGTCTGAACTGTTCTGTTCTTTGTGAATCTATAATATATCTTAAAGAGTATTACAATACCTTTAAGAATCAACATTAAGATACTTTGCTTCACATACTTTATATGTTATCTCCTGAAAATCCAGTACTTTTCTAGTTTTGGTCTTCACCACTCTTGTACATCTCAATTATTTCATTAAAAAATTCTCAATAATTAATTTAATTCAATTGTAAAGTTTATCAATACTGCCAAGGTCCTAATTTGTCTCAGCAGGAAGAATCAACATCATTTAAAGCAAAACTTTCCCAACTTCTCCATCCATCTTGCAATGCACTTCCATCTGACTAATGTTTATTCTGCATCTAGAAGCTCTTTAAAATCAAATTTGATAGCAATGCGCATTCAAAACCACATCAAGAAAATTATACACCATGACCAAGTCGGGTTCATCCCAGGGATGCAAGGCTGGTTCAATATATGAAAAACAATCCATGTAATTCACCACATAAACAGAATCAAAGACAAAAATCACATGATTATCTCAATTGATGCTGAAAAAGCATTTGATAAGATCCAACATCCATTCATGCTAAAAGCACTTCAGAGAATCGGAATAGAAGGAACATACCTCAACATCATAAAGGCAATATACAATAAGCCCACGGCCAATATCATATT